>JANHJO010001936.1:38891-57446 GCA_032468235.1 Pseudoxyrhopus heterurus | reverse complement strand
CCCTCAAAAAGGGCTGAAAAAACCACCCTCGGCTTATACTCAAGTTAACTAATTTTGGGGGCTAAATTGATGCGTGCTGTGCGGGCATCAATTTAGCCGTGAAAATCAGGTGATTTGAGGCCGAAAATGGCCAATTTTGGCCCCAAAATGGGGCAATTTAGGCCTGAAAATTGGCCCATTTTCGGGCCTAAATCAGCTGATTTTCTGGCCTAAATTGATGCCTGTGAAGCGCACCTGCACGGATCAATTTAGCCCTGAAAATCAGCTGATTAGTATAAGCCGACTCAAGTATAAGCGCGCTGATCGGCTTATACTCGGGTCAATAATTTTACCCAATTTTCCTGGGTAAAATTAGGACCTCGGCTTATACTCGGGTCGGCTTATACTCGAGTATATACGGTATGTTTTTTTCTTCTAAGAGAGAATTAACTGATCAGCTAGTTAACTATAGATACCTGGAATAGTTATAAGTAAAGTTATAATTGTCCTCTTTTAAAATTCTGAAGGCCATTCTAATGTCTTTCCAACAAAACTGTTCAGTCAAACTAAGTAAGATGGCTTTTCAGTTTTGGTTTTTACTGTTTTCATTTCCTGGAGTAGTAGCTAGATATTGGAATCAACAGGTGGGTTGGCAAATTTCAAGGAAAGGAAAGTAGAGCAGATGCAATAATACTGTACAAACAGTAGTGCAAAATAATAAGCAAGTGAGAATCATTCATTTAGTTGGCAATTGATTTCCCCCCACAATTTCTGCTCTTTGAAGGAACCATGGACTAGAAGAATTTTAAGGTAGGTTAAAATTTTATTGGAGTTTATTATTTATTTAGAATAATGTTTTCCTCAAATATCCTTAAAACCATATAATACAGGGGAAATGAGGAAAGGGGCTGCATCACAGGGCAGAATCCAAGACCTCGAAACACTCAACTCTGACCACTATCTTCTTTTTCTCCTGAGCACACCTGGGATTCAGGCCTGCTACGGTCACAACAGCAAAGAAGAAACAGGCGAGAAATTTTTTCTTGCTGGACTTCAGTTTTGTCAATCTGGAAATGCTAAGCTTCCCACTACTGCCTTGAAGCTAAAAGAGTTTTACTTAAAAGCCAAGCAATTTATCTGCTTTATCTAAAAGTAATAAAAGTGCTAAATGGTTTTGTGTGTTGCTCATTGGATTTAAGATGGCCGATCAGGTACTGTTTCTATTTTGTAGAACTAGAAGAAGAATCTCCCATTATAAACTGGTCACTGGAACTGGGTACACGTTTGGACAGTAGACTTTATGCACTTTGGAATCGGACTGCAGGAGATTGCCTGCTTGATTCAGTTCTACAAGCTACCTGGGGCATTTATGATAAGGATTCGGTGCTACGTAAAGCTCTTCATGACAGTTTACATGATTGTTCTCATTGGTAAGGAGAAATGATTTTGCTGTACAGTCAAATGACTTTAATTGTTAACTTTCTTTAAGCAAAAGTCCAGAGCTTTTAGATTTGGAAGGGATAAATTTGCTAGTCCTTTATAGCAATAACCACATTCTTTTTGCAAGCTTACTCTGTCGTAAAATATTGAAACTTTTGTGTCAGAAAACCTTGCAATTTATATAAATAGTAAGTTGTGTCTATATAATATATAAAGTGACATTTAATTAGTCAACTGATGTCCAAACTGGATTTATCTAAAGTAGTTATTTAAACATCTTATCACATCGGTTTTTGCTGTGATTGGGGAAGTTTGTACTAGCACAGCCTTCTCTGCCTTTGATCTTATCTCCAGAAGTGTGGATTTAACTTAGAGAATTTTAGCTTTGGCAAACCCTAGGAGTAGTCCTGAAGGCACCATGAGTTGGAAAAATTATTCTGGTTCATTGAGAAGTAGGTGTAGAGTCAGAATATGTAGTACATCAGTGATTGAAGACATTGCTCATGTTTTGTTTGATTGTCAGTTATATGCCTGAAAATGAATGTAACTGCTTTAATAAGTGCAGATAGATGCTGTGTGGCACTCCTGTATATTCAGAAGCAGGTTTTCCCAAATGAATCCAAGCCTTTGCATAGTTGACTCTCTCTTTGTCTCTCTTATACACACATACATAAATACATACCTACCATGGTACCTTGGTACTCAATTGCTTTGAAACTCATCAAATTTGGTACTCAATGCATTTCGATGTGAGAAATTTGTCCCAATACTCATTGTTTATTTTGAACTCAATGCACAAGCTAGGATTTGTTGGTATCGGCTGCCTTATGAGTCACTACATTATTCCTTATGTGAAAAATTTGTTTGGTACTTACCATTTTTGGTACTCATTGCACCTTCCGGAAACAATTAATAATGAGTACCAAGGTATCACTGTCTGTCTGTCTGTCTGTCTGTCTGTCACTCACTCACTCACTCACTCACTCACTCACTCACTCATTCAGTCTCTTCATCTTCCTGTCAAATCATCGATTAAGTAGCCCAAATTCTGGAGAGAGCCTCTGTGATTGGGAAAAATGAAATAAACTGTTACACACATATTTTTTTATAGGTTCTACACCCGATGGAAAGAATGGGAGTCATGGTATTCTCAAAGCTTTGGTTTACATTTCTCACTGCGAGAAGAACAATGGCAGGAAGACTGGGCATTTATACTTTCTCTTGCTAGTCAGGTAAGAATCTCACTATAAGTAAAAGTGGAAAATGGAAAAGAGAACCTGGCTGAGAAATGTATTTGCATTTTTCTTAACAAGTTCTGTAAATTTCTATTTTGTAATGCATATTTTAGATTACCTGACTGAAAACTATTTCCTTTAGTAGGCCTCTGGTATTATTATAGGTACTTTAATTTGGTGTTTGTACATGTGAGTGCTTCAGATGTTATGAGCACTATGCAATCAAAATCATCAATGGGATTTTTTTACATTTTACATAAAATTGAAATTATGTAAAGAGAATTGGGCTTAATTATGCCAATTTGAATAATCGGAGCTTCTTTAAGCTATATATACACTATCTCACTGAACTGAATGGGAATTTCTTCTGAATATACCTGCAAATCTAATTATAGCTGAATTTGGGAACTGTGCTAACTTTGAGCACTTACAATAATCAATGTAATCTTTAGAAAAGCCAGCATAAATAAATATTTTCATAGATTTTGCTTTGGACAATGTTATAGTTATGCTTACCTGAAGATATCTACCAAAGAAAAGAGGATGATATGAAAGTCAGACTAAACATTAGAAAAAATCAGTATACTTTCCATCTTTCTTGTCAGCCATTGTTGCCAATTTCCACTAAATAACTCTGGAGGCTTTTTTTTCCTCCAACGTATATGTGTATGGGACACCCTAGTGAGTTCATACTGACCTGGAGGCTACATACACTAAAAAGAGATAAAAAAATAATATTAAATGGATTATAAGGCACCCAGTTGCGAATTACTGTAGTTAATGACCTATCTACACACACACACACAACATAGGGATTATTCTTTTTCAAAATAATTTCTCTTACATGCGTGCTGTAAGATATAATACTTACATGCATCCTTTAATACACATTCACGTCAGTAAAAGATTGCAAAAAATGTTGATGGCTCAGGATGTTGTAGCAAGTCCTATTGTGTGTGTTTGTCTGTTTGATAAATTTGTTTTATCAAATTTACATGGCCATCCATCTCACAGCCCCATGTTGAACTCGCTATAGTAATCCAACCAGGAGGTGATTAGGGCATGATTGTGAATAGAGGCCCTGATTTAGGAATTTGGGCACAACTGGCACCCAACATGAAGCTGGGCGAAGGCCCTCCTAGCCACCACTGCTACCTGCTCTTTGAGCAGGAGTTGTGAGTCCAGGATCTCTCTCTACCCCCCCAAGTTTGTGGACCAGCATAATTGTACAACTGGCGGGCCCCAGAACCCAAAGGCACTCAATCTTGCCAAGTTTAGCTGAAGCCTGTTGTTCTCTATCCAAACACTCACAACCTCCAGACAGCAGGATAAGCCATTAAAAGCTTCCCAGGACTTAATTCACCAGGGGCAGAGATACGTAGTTGGGTATTATCGATGTACAGGTGGTCCTCGACTTACAACCACAATTGAGCCCAAAATTTAGGTTGCTAAGTGAGAAATTTGTTAAGCGAGTTTTGCCCCATTTTACGACTTGTCTTGCCACAGTTGTTAAGTGAACCACTGCAGTTGTTCAATTAGTAACATAATTGTTCAGTGAATCTGGGTTCCCTATTGACTTTGCTTGTCAGAAAGTCTCAAAAGGTGATCACGTGACCCCAGGACACAGGAGACGTCATAAATATGAACCAGTTGCCAAGCATCCAAATGTAAATCACGTGACCATGATGATGGTGCAACGGTTGTAAGTGTGAAAAATGGTCATAGTTCACTTTTTTCAATGCTGTTGTAACTTTGAACGGTCACTAAACAAACGGTTGTAAGTCAGGGACAACCTGTACTGATGATACCTCTCCCCATGGTCATACCCACATCAGTAAAAGAGACTGCAAACATGTTAGCTCAGTGTGGGCACACATACTTTGTAGCAAGACCCATCATGTTTAGTTGCTCTTACCTCCAGGTATATGTACATAGTCTCTTACTATGCTGGAGATGCCCAGCTTACTCCATGTAACTAAGATACAAACTGGAGAAGAGATCCTTGGGGTATTGAGTTGTGTTTTTTCCCCCTTCTGTTTGCAACAAGGAAACAGGTTGATAGAGGTCTTTGTGCTGGGCTGCAAGCACATGGAAATCTATGCATGCTTACTCTGTAGAAAATCCCATTTAGTTCATTGGCTCTTATTCCCAGGTGAGTATTTTTAAAATTTCTAGTCCTGTTCAATCAGCATGCTACCTCATTCTCTTCTCATTCCCTTCCATTCCCTTCCATGTGTAGAGGATAAGGGTCTGCAGTGGAGAGCCTTCTGGCCCTGGAGACTCTCCGAAGATTAAAGATTTTTCTGAATCTTCATGTAGAGAATCTCCATGGGTAGAGGAGGCTCTCCATTGCAGGGACCCTCACTCACTGCATGTGGAGGGCATCAGGGAAGGCAGGACTAGTATGCTTGTCAATATATCCCCCTGAAGAGGCAGCCATTCCTCTGTCTGCTGCCCCCATATTCCATGCTTTCCTTATTTATATCTCCTGCCTATTCACCTGCTTTCAACAACATGTTTCTGCTATTGTATTTTTCCTCCCCTCCCAATATTTTTTTGGGGAGGGGGGGAAAGAACATTGCATTCTTTTAGACCAATATGATTGTAGCTTTATGTGTGCATATGTAACATTCTTAGTTGTCTAAAAGGCATGCATACTCCCTGTACTCTCCCAGCATTTTGAGTTTCTGCTCTGGTTCTATGGATCTAAATTGTATAATGTAAATTGTAATATGTAGTTTATTTTATAATAGTGTCAACATCATTATCGTAATCATTTCAGCTGACATGCTGCTTGTTTTTCTGCGCTTAGGACACTGGTTAAACAACACAATTCTTGTTGGTTGTTTTACTACGGTTTGAGTGCAGTATTCCAAGCCGATTTAAAAAGCTGGAGAGTGTTGCATTTCTATTAGTACTGTGAATGGTGCTTTCTAATTTTTCTCTTCAGATGAATGTAGTTATTTAGTTGTTTCATACATAAATGTGCTTGTTGTTGGTTGAAACGGACGTTCCCTAGTTTTCTAAGTTTTTAGAAACCAAAAGACAAATCATCTTCTCTTTAAAGGGTGAATGAGAGTTACATTGAGGCCTGTATCAGTATGTGTGGCAAGATGGATGACAGGCACAGCCCAGGAATGCCATAGATTAGAACAATCCAGCCAAAGCTCAGTTCTTTATTTGCTCATACCATAGAGACAGAATGTTGCCAAACTAAATCTATACTTCCCTAACCCTAAGCGTTATATACTGGGAGATTCTAAGGAGTGGCTCTCCTAAACCTCTTCCTCTTTCTCTGATTCATCTCTGGGCTGTGTTGTCTCAACTCCCCCCGCCCCCCTTGGAATGTGCCCCTTCCTTCCTGGGAAACTGTCACTTCTCCATCACACCACTTTCCCTTTCATAGACACGTTCCGTCACCTTAGAAGACTTATCCCAGTGACTTGTGATCTTTCCTGGCCCCTTCCTCACTAGCTTTTTGAGGAACCCAGCAGGGAAGATTGCAAATGCTGATCTTGTGATCGTAGGGGCTGCAACTGTTCATAAGTGCAAACCGGTTGCCATTGGACTTGTCACAATCATGTGATGGCAGAAGTACTGGGATGGCTGGAACTCCAAGGACATGTAACCACCATTCATTTATCACTGTCATAATTTTGAATAGTCACTGAACATATATGATCATAGATCAAGGACTACTTTTATGTATGGAGAGATGGAATGACACAGGTTTTAGCTTAATGGATGGTTTGATTTGTCACTGACGACTTGGATGAAGTAGGGCACCTTGTAATATTTACAGTTTGTCTGTATCCAGGCATTAATGATGATGTAACAATTATTACTATGACTAGAATATATGCTCCCAAAGCCGGAATAATTTAGACTGACAACAAAAATTTCCATTTTTTAATGAACAATGTGCTCAACTCAGAAGCTAACACTGAGCACCATATACTTAACTGTAATTAAATATAGGTTTGTACACTGAGAGTAAGCCTACAAAATGTAACATGAATAAATGTTTGATGATAAGAATTCACATTGCTTCACTGTAATATCTGACAGTAATACTCACCATAACATTAAAATTGCTTCTCTGGTCACTGTATCAGGTAATATGCAGTAATTTTGCGTGTAGTCTATTGACTTAAGAAAAAAAACTGATATCCTTTTGCATATGTTCCCTTATCCCCATTTCTTTTGTATCTATTGGAAGCCTTATAGGAGGCATATATGCAATTAAAACTGGATAACATTACTAAGACAAACTAATGTCTTCACTAGGCCTGGTTTTTCTCGTGTAATTTATGCCTCATTAAATGATTTACCAGATTATATTTATGCTTTAAGAATACAGTTAAAATAGTTTGGTAATCAGCATTTAAAAAGTTGATTTCTTGGAAACATTTCCGGTAAAGTAACACCTCAATTTAACAGACAATTCAGCAGGAAGAATGTCCTGAAATTACTGTTAAATGTTAAATCCGAAATATATTTTGCACATCTGTAAAATACCTATCTACCATTTTGCATATGTGTAAAAATATGCATAGGGTCTTCTGGTTGATTAAAGATGGCAAGATTCAATGTTATAGCCTCCATCTTGTCCACTGCTCCCTTTACTTGTTATGGACATAGCCAAGGAGGAATAGACTTCTGGCTGCAAGTGAGCAGAAACGACTGGGGACTTCCAGAAATCCCTGTCTCAATTGCCCTATCCTACTGTACATGGAAGGAGGAGCCTCCAATCTTTTTAGTGCCACCAGTATCTCAATGGGGCAGATCCCATTGGCATACTGCTGCCACCAATCTTTTCACCAGCTCCATTCCCCATTTTCAAAGAGCTTAACCCAGAAACATCAATAAACCTTAATTTAACAGACTTTGTTATTTCAGAGATAACTTGGGTCTCTATTTTTGTCTGTTGGATTCAATTAAATTGTGGTAAGTGGTATTATTGTACTGTACTAAAATCAAAAGTCAATGTTATTGTTTTATCTCACATAATAACAATTTTATTTTAAAATGTTTTTAAAACAGCCTGGCGCAAGTTTGGAACAGACACACATTTTTGTACTTGCACATATTCTTAGAAGACCAATTATAGTTTATGGAGTTAAATATTATAAGAGTTTCCGGGGAGAAACTTTAGGATATACTCGTTTTCAAGGTAAGTATGGTTTATAATACAAACAAGATTTTAATTTAAAATGTTGAAAAGATTCTGATTCACATTGATTCTGATTCAGTGCAATAAAAGCATTTAGAGATACTTCAGAGTATTTTGAAGTTAACAGAAATATAAATAATGTCTAAGTTCAAGAATTTTCACAGGATTTGTATATGCTTTTCATAATGATATGTAGAAAGCATGATACTTAATATCAGAAACCTCGTTATAGCATTACAGTTTATCTTTATAATACTACCACCTATAAATTGTCTTTTGTGATTATTGTGATTGGTAACTTAAAGGAATTTGTGACATAAAATACAAGTCCCTAAGGGAAGTTTCACACATTCTTGTTTTTTATAATATCTTAAATTCTTTTTATAGGAAAAGCACAATGTAAGAATTACTTTCAATAATTAGGAATTTTAGATCTTTAATAATTAGAACTTTTAAAGAAAAAATTACAACTATGGGTTCATTAATTTATGAAAAGCTTTACTATGAAGTTGAATAGAATAGTCTTAAAGATGAGACAATCATTCTTTCGAAGTCATCAGACATATTTAAAATGTTGAACGTACAAGTAGTCTTCACTTACCAACAATAATCGGGATTAAGAATTCCATTACTAAGCAATGTGTGTGCAAGGCACAACATCACGTGACCTCAGTGGCAGTTCTGACAGCTTTAATTGCTCTTGTTAGGCAAATCCCGCATGGTTGCAGTGTTTCACAGTCACGTGATTGCCATTTGCAACCTCCTTCCAGCTTCCCCACAGACTTTTTCAGAAGCCAGAGATGAAGGGTGGAAATGGTGATTATGTGATTGCAGGACACTGCAGTGTTGCCGAGTATCCAAATTGTGATCACATGACCACAGGGACACTACAATGACTGCAACTGCAAGAACCCATCAAAAGTACCTCCCTTTCAGTGCTGTTGTAACTTTGAATGGTCACTGAATGAGTGGACATTAAAAAAGAACTCCCTGGATGTCTTGGTATTCACACAAAATGACTACATAATATACATGGATAGAACCAGCCAGAAACAATCCATTTAGAAAAAGGACTGGAATGTGTAGGAGCTTTTCAGAGCTGAGATAAGGAGAATTAACTGAAATCAAGAATTGAAACAGGGCGTGTACAAATTAATTGCCTATGGTTATCTGCATCTTAAAATTAAAGCCTACTAAATAATAAAAAAAATTGTATATCTGCTGAATATTGAAAATAGTCTGTGAATTCCTGGTCACGCCTATGTCACATTTCATTTGCACTTACATTTCCTTCATAATTTCACTTAAATTACTCAATTCAAGATGATACAAAGACTTCGTTTGTGTCATCATACTTTACAACCATTGCCTGAGAATTAAACCCTTTGCTGGTAGCAGAACCTAAATTATTGTCCCCTTCTTTAACATCTTGTTTCCAGCACATTATTTATTAGTAAACCAGTAAGTGCAAGGAAGGGACAACAATGGGACTTAGATAAATTTAGGAGGTTAAAACAGTTGCTGCTAGTCTTGATAATTACATGCTACCTCCAGGATCAGAGATTGAAATAGGAGACAGTAGCAAAAGCTTGTGTTCTCATAGTCATCTTGTGAGCTAACCATTGGCATCTGATTCAGCAAAAAATGATCTCTGGTCTGATGAACATCACTTTATGCTAATATGGCAGCTCTTTGGGATCCTTTTTCACTTTATGAATTTAAATGGAGAAGACGTGGAAAGTCCCAAGACAAGCTCAAGTATCTTTTTAGATTTCTGGGAAAGTGAGGACACATAACAGGGCTGCTATAGAAGCTGCAGTTAGAACAATAGAATTGTTTTGTTTTAATGAAATACATTGATACGTTGCTACTGTCTCTGCTCTTGGATGTATTCTGAGCCTCTGTGAAATTATGGAGAGGCTATATAGAAACATGGAATTTTAATTGAGTTCTCTTTATCTAGTTTTAAGACTTGTCTGGAGAAGATTTAGATTTATTTTAGATCGTATTTATGCAGAAATGTTAAAAACTCAAAACTTTTAAGCAGCACTGTACTTGTAGTACTCCAGTTTCTAAATTCTCTCATGGCAGGGCATGCTCCTACTTTAGTTGTATGGTTGAAGTTCTGAATATCTTTAAAGTTCCTCAAATCAGAGTGTTGGAAAGGAGATTCTATCATGTGTATTAAAAGCTATGGAAACTAGATTGTCACTGAATAATTAAAATAGAGATTATTCTATATATTAAATGTAACATGTTAATACCTTAAAAGGGTAAAACTTCAGTTGGAATTGTTTCAGTTGCCATGGGAATTCCTTTAGAGCTAACTATAACTGTTTTGGGGATTGCATGATAGTATTTATAATACAGGTATTTGGTTTATGACTGAAATTGAGCCCAGAATTAGGGTTCTAAGCTGAAGCATCATGTGACTGGATTTAAAGTTATAATCGGTTTTTATGATGGTTGTTAAAGCAAATCCATTTTAGTTAACTCTGGAAACTCACCAAAAAAAATATCACAAATCTTGGTCACATGACTGCAGGATACTGCAAATGGCTGTTAAGGTGGATCAATTGCCAAGTGCCCAAAAGGCGAGTATGGCGATATGGATGTGTATGGCATTTGTGACTCTGAAAATGGATCATAACTGGGAAGGTGTGTGAAATGACTGTTAAACAATTGGTCATAAATGGAAGACTACCTGTAGACTCTCTTATTAGAATACATTTGCATCTTTTTACATCCCTTAATTGATAGACTCAACTTTCTATTGAAAGGTATATTAAAGCATGTTCATTGTCATGCTTTAGATAAAAATCTTCTCCCAAAACAATACATCAAGTTCATTTTATTTACCTTTGAACCTTCCTTTTTTCATAGGTGTATATTTGCCTTTGTTATGGGAACAGAGCTTTTGTTGGAAGAGCCCTATTGCTCTGGGCTACACAAGGGGCCATTTCTCTGCTTTGGTTGCCATGGAGAATGATGGCTATGGCAATCGAGGTGCTGGTGCTAACTTGAACACTGATGATGATGTTACTATTACTTTTTTACCGTTGGTTGACAGTGAAAGGAAGCTGCTGCACATTCACTTCCTGTCTGCTCAAGAGGTAAGAAATGCTTCATAATTATGGTTACATCAGAGATGTTCCTCAAGTATTAGATGAGAAAAATAAAAGCCCCAAGAATATGCATAGTTATAGCTAACACGCAAGAGATATATTGACCACCAAATTTTACTTTATACTGAGGATTTTATGAATAAGAGATGTTTTTAAAAAGCAGCTATAATAATTAAAGCTTTGAGGAAAAAGCAGCAACCAGATAGTTCAGAATCATTTTATAACAAAAAATATGGAATGACAGTGTCTGAAAAAGATAAGCCAACTTTCTAATAACATTTAACCATATCATTGTATTGGGAATGAAACATTATAGTAGCAATTAAAAATGTGGATTTTTATTTGATGCATATCTGGTGCATCATCACAGATAAATAGGCTTTCATAACTGGGCCTGTGAAACAGAACTATTAGATTTCTTCAACCTTAGTTTACAGATTTTTTTTTAAAAGTGGGGATTAGGCAATAAATCATCATGGAAGAAATCTATTTATGTGGCTACTAGAAGTTGAAAACGATGGTACATAATAAATTCTACAGTTAAGAATTGGCTAGTAGATTTTTGAATCGGCCATAGCAAGCGTTACACAACACTTGTCTCTTTTAGTTGGCAGTATTCTAAACTGACCATGTTGTCTGTATTTTTTTCTCCAAAGATTGGTAATGAGGAACAGCAAGAGAAGCTGCTTAGGGAATGGCTGGACTGTTGCGTGACAGAAGGTGGAGTCCTGGTTGCTATGCAGAAAAGCTCTCGCCGGCGTAACCATCCCCTGGTAACGCAGATGGTAGAGAAATGGCTGGACCGCTATAGACAAATCCGCCCCTGTACATCCCTTTCAGATGGAGAGGAAGATGAAGACGATGATGATGAATGAATGAAAAAAAAAAGAGATACCAGCTGCATATAGTGTATGGTGACAACCCCAGCTCTTGGAGCAGTCTAGCAAATTGTTGCATGGTGCCCCAATTGTAGCAGGGAACATCCTGCGTAGGATTTTGAGTGGGCATGGGAAGAATTCAGAGACTCGTGTGATGCAAGAAGGAAGTATGTTGGTTGGACTCATTTGTAAACAAGAAAAAGAAAGCAAAGCCCTAATTTTATTACCAAGACAGAAAGCATTTTTCCGGTTGTACATCTGCCCTTAATTATACCAATGTGGTTGTGCAAGAAAGTTGAGTAATAGGAAAAAAGTGTAACCAGCATCTTACAATTATTGAAGGAAATTCTTTTGAATAAGGGCACTTAAAAGCACATTGTTGATTAATATCTGTTCCTTTTGAGACTTACAGTAAAATTTGATTATTTTGCATCTCTTTTTAAGCATTCTGACATATTTCCTTGAAATAACATTTTATATGAAATCTTGCTAATGCCCAGATCAGATCATCAGATCATGTGGCTTTTTTTCTTTCTTTTTTTTGTTGATGCCATAAAACCAGAGTAACTCATACGTGTTAAAAATGTATTGTTCTGTTAAATTTAATATTGTGCCCATTACAGTATAATAAAATGAAATTTTAAAGGGAAAACATATGGAAGGGATGATAAATCTTGACTAAGTGAACTGTTTTCTGTAAAGACTTCTCTAGTATCCATTACTACTTTGTATCACAACTTTGAAATAGTTTCCCCCCCTTTCAGGCTACTTAAAATAGTAAAAAAAAATGCTGTTCCAGGGAACTTTATGCTAAACAATTGTGTGGAGTTGAACTGCATTTTGTCCAAACCCGGTCTTGCTGTGAGTTGTACTATAGAAATTAATATTTTATCAAGCCTTTCCCCATGCAAGTTAACATTGCCTCCACTGAGGAGCATTCCTTGGTCATTAAAATTGAGTGAGAAAGCACTTTGACTGTTTTCCTTAAAAGCCTCCATTCTAAAGTTTGTTGGGAAGTCCTGTGTACTATTTTTCCTTAAAATGTAACCTTCAGAATTCTGTGCATGTTGACTGATTGTGGCCACATCTGAACTTGTAAGCTTCCTGAAACTGTCAGTTCAGAATATATTCTCCAGTAAAAAAAAAAAATCTTTTTATTATACTTGATTACCTTAGGCTATGCTGTATTGAATGGATCTAGCCCTACCCAAAACCCCACTGTAAGAACACTAAAGGTTGAATAGATTTGTATGCAAAATGTAGATCCTGATAAGCACTTTTTAAAGACCAATGATGGTGGGAATGATGACATGGAACCTGTTATAAGATAGAATCCCTGGTTTAAGAATCTGAACAAACTGTACCTTTTTTAACCGGATGTAAAAACATAGGAGCCATTCTGAATTAATTGCTTTTTAAAATGGTACATTTCAAGCAATTGAAAACTAACACAAATTTCTCAAAATAATTCTACTGACAAATAAACAATGACATTTTATCAAGGTACTGTGTTGAAACATATCAATACATTTTTTCACTCTTATAGCTTATTAATGTTTTACACAAAATCACATTTGGCCTGTGATAAATTTACAGAGCAGTACAATCATTGGATTTCTTTTCCTGCAACAGGCTGTGCTTTGATATATTCCTATTTTTAAGTTTTTCTAAATACAGTTAAAAGGGGCATAATTTAATACCTTAGTCCTCTGCTTGCTCTACATTATTTTCTATAAAAATGAACTAATAGAATAAATTAGATGATTATGCTTAAATGAAGAAAATTGAAATGTTGCAAGTTGTGCTCCAAATCTGAGTTACTTCTTAATTCTAACCGCAATTTCCAGCAATGAGTTATGGCCGCCTTGAATATAAATCTTAATTTTATTTTTCTTTGCCCTATATACCGTATTAGGAGAAAATGTTTAGCCGTATTTAGCCAAGGCTTTAGGCATTTTCTTGAATAAAGGCATTTGGCTGCTGGTAGGGATAAAAAAAATCAGCAATATACATTTTATTTTCATGTTATACAGCTATACAAGCAGCAATATACATATTATTATATAGTCACAGTACATCCTTATGAGGCTCAGCAGAAGTCAGTGGTTTTATAGATTGTAATTCCAGTTGCTCTTGCAGGACAGCAGCACAGTTATTAATTCAATTATACCTGTGCCTTGAAACACTAATTGCAATAGTACGTAAGCCTCTCATTTGGTGTAAAATTTTTGAGAAGGATTACATTTTAAAAAACAAACTTGGAGGTATTCTAACATGATATCCCTGCTTTAAAACTAAAGGTCAGACTTCAGTTTGATTTTCTTTTTAAGTTGTAAAGTCTCCCTCAGTGCTCCAAATTAAACTGTCTATTTGGCACTCCCTAGTTTTTGAATTGCGATTTTTTTTAACCTTTAAATATCTAAATTGTTTATCCTGTTCAGATATTTTGTTCTATATCTTACTTCAACGCCTGCTGTTCTCCTGGGGAAAAACCCTCACCACTTCTATGGTTAGCATCAAAATGATTTGCCATCTCCACCATTTTGTATGGTAATTATTATATTTTTCCAAAGCCGTGTTCTATTTTAGTGGATTATGCTTTCTTAATTACACCAGTATTTTATAAATTCTTTTAGCGGCATGCCTCTTCTATATCATTTTACTTAGATTTAGCCTAGTAAGATAACTTTTACAATGGCAACCGGTATACAAATTTCAGCACAAAGTCTCTTCTAAGTATCTATTTGATTTTAAGTGGGGAGTTTTCTCTTCAAATTAGTAACTGGAAGTAATACAAAATTGTCTCCATGCAGCATTTACTAATGGTAGAACATCCCACAACAAATATAATTGGCTTTTTCAAGCATTATTTTTCATGAACGTTAATTATGCCTAGTTGGAATGCTACTTCCTGGTTTAAGAACAAAGTTCCAAGAATAGCAGCTTCTAAAAATTCACTAATGCCAGTGTAAACGTTTTGTTACTTCACTTTCATTTGTATGACTTCCTAAAATGTTCTCTGTAATTCATCAATGTTTCTTCTCCTGGTTGCTCTATTCTGATGTCTATGGTAAGTTGCACATATTTGCAGTGTTAGATCACATTTATGAAGTTGAATCCCTTGAATATGTTCAAGCTGGTAATGTGCTTTTCCATCAATTCAAAACAAAATATAAGTTTTGTACCAATGATTTGTTTTCGATTTCTGCTTCCATAGTTTATTTTGTGCGTGTGTGTGTCCCCCCTTTCCTTTAAGCCTACTCAAATCACATTAAAAGTTCACTGACAAGCTAATTTTAGTATCAGATTATCTTAATGGCCACAAATATTTGTATATTTTCATGTCTGAAGTCCTGTGACACTGGATTGTTAGTTTAGTTTTGTGATTTTTGAATTTATACTGACTCCTGCCTCGACCAATTTTCTTTTTCTTTTGTATGTTGCCCCAGACCAAAGCTTTTGCTGTGAAAAGAAAAGGGCAGTGTGTGAGCTGGTGGCAAGTTTATCCTTTCTCCTCTCACACATAAGCTCCTTTCCAACATAGCACAGTATAGGTTTCTGGAAGAATATTGACTAGTATTATAAAAGTTTTAACATACGTATTTTAGTCATTGCAATCATTACTACAGTTCTTCAGGATGGTCCTTTAGTGAGTTTGTGGCTCATATGAAATACAAGTTTTCTTCTCATGCTGATAGCAGCATGATAGACAGTGGCTGTAAAGTAGCTGTTAATTATCCATAAGGTTATTATGGGGCATGAAAGCAGATTGATGCTGACCAGTATAAAATGTCATTTACCTCTGTAATTCCATAAAGCTTAACAGTTAAGAGCTTCTAAGATTGTATGTAGCAAGAACAGTCTTTTTGCTTATAATGCTTTGCTCTTGGAGTATCTTGTATTCAGACACATATTTCTCCCACTATACAATATGTTCTGCTATGATGAGGAAAAGACTGCACAGAAGGAACACTTTCTCCATGTTGTCCTGGGAGTTCCAAATGATGTTTGATCAGAATAATCAGAACTGTGGTGGTGCAATGGTTAGAATTCAGTACTACTGGGTACTCACTGCTCACTTCAGGAGTTCTAATCTCACCAGTTTCAAGGTTGACTCAGCCTTCCATACTTCTGAGGTTGGTAAAATGACCCAGATTGTTGGGGGCACTATGCTGACTTTGTAAACCGCTTACAGAGGTAAAGCTGTAAAGCACTGTGAAGCGGTATGTAAGTCTTAAGTGCTATTGCTATCCTCCTCGTCAACTCTTGGCCAAATGCTAAGGATTCTTAGATTCTAGGTATACTGATTTCTGGGGTGAGGCACGTTTGAGAAATTCAAAGTCACCATCCAGTTTTATTCTAGATTAGGGGTGTCAAATGCACATCGTCATGGTGGTGTCACATGACATGTCGGGACTTTTCCCCCCTTCACTAAACCGAACATGGGCGTGGCCAGCACGTGACACATCTGGCCCGTGGGCTGCGAGTTTGACAGCCCTGTCCTAGATGTTCAATAGTCTATGAAGGATGAAAGTTTAATCTACTGTGGATTCTGTAATGTTCTCAATTAGAATTGGTTCAAGAACATTGAGGGCCTGGTCCAACTGAAATTATAGAAATTGTCACTTTTTATTGAAAACTGCACTGAACGCTATATGTCCACCTTTACAATAAACAAATACAGTAACGGTAATACACTAAAACAAAACATATTTCTGGTAGCCATTGGTTCTGGTTTTGTTTTGTTTGGGACAGCTTTTAAAACTTTTATCACAGAAACAGAATGTACCCATACAAAGGCTCAGAATAAGCCATCTTTTTCAACAAAAAGGTGATGTTTCACAAAAGACTATGAATATAACATGTAACTAGTTGATACAAATCTAATAGGATTTGTTAAAATCAGTCACATCTAATAACATATTTTGAAGTGTTCTTGTATAAAATACCACATGAAGAAAAGAAGACTTCAATGTCTAAAAAAGTGGGTTTTGTTCATACAGTCTTGACAAGTTACCATAAAAAGTGTTTTTTTTTTCCTGAGACATAAGGAAATGCAACATTCTTGAATCCTTTCCAGCTCAAGACTTTTCCACTCAATAAAATAGCTGTGGATTTAAAACTGAGAAAAATATATTTGAATATAAATGTGAGACTTAACACTTTTTTGCATCATCAACGTGTGTTATTGAACTTACAGCTACTTTATTAAGTGTATCTTGTAGGAGAAGCATCAATTTCTGCGAAAAAGGCAGTAAGTTAACGTAGGCCTTTTCCTCTCTCCAAACTACATAACTGTAATTAAACTTGAGTAGCATCCCTCCAGTAAATTAGTTGCTACAGATAACTGTAACAAGCGAAACTGTCTCCCCCGTGTGTGGGTCATCTTTCCCCAAGGTGTAGAAAGAGAAGCCAGGTGATGAGTAAGGAAAGGGCTGAAGTCACAGGATGGCGTCCTCTCTATTATCATGTAAGCTTTGTTAGGGGCTGTTAGATATGCTCTAAGTAATAGATACTTCAATCAGCTGTTTTCCCCCAAAGGGACATAGAAGATACATATATTATTCTTGTGATTGATGTAAAGATGAAAGAACTTAAATACACAATAACAGAAGCTGATCAGTAATGTTATCAAATCCTAGTTTTCAGTGCTTCAGTAAGCAGATGACTTCTTCTGTTTCCCCCTCCCTCCCTTTAAGTCTTGACTCCTATCTTTTAATTTTTGTGGTTGTCGTCGTCATTAACACTGGAACATCATGATGCATCTGTCCAAAATGAACCTTACAAATTTTGTATCAAATTCTTTTCAGTTTGTCATTTTCTTTTCCAACGTCTCTTGGTCCCAAATTGGAGTGCTTTAAATTGTCTGCTATTGCTCATTTGGATGTTCCCTGTTGTCTCCATGTTTTGAGGGCTGATTGGGAGATGGAGCTTGAGAAGGGTGTGCCACAGTTGGAAGATTATGGGTAACTGGAATCCCTCCTGGGATGATACCTTCCATAGCTGCTGGAATTCCACCTGGAGTAACACTCATCATTCCTGGTGGATATCTAGAAAGAAATGGGATTTTAATTAGAAGAAAATGAATGCAAACATGTTCTATAGAAAAAAATATATGGCGTAATGGCCAAGGGGTGGGGGAATCTCCTAGGAAAACTATTTTCCTAATAAATTCAGTAATAACATCTATTTCAATCCTTTCAAGACAGCTCTTACAAAAATTTCTTTATTCATGTTATTTTAGAAGCCTGTGCAAACAGCCAGAATATATATCCCAGCATTTGGAGAAGCCATCTTATTTGAACCCAAAGCCCTCTTGTTTTTTTACATCTCTTTTTAAAAGATAACAGGACAGAAACAGTGGCCAAAATTTTTCTACTGGAAGAAAGAACAAAAGAATGGAAAGTGAGATTTTATGCAATGGATGAATAGTCTTCTCTTTCAGGAAACGCTTCAAAGAATATAAAGGGAAAATCCAGCTTAATTTTGAATTATCTAGATGAGATTGGCAACACATTAACCTAATAAAATAAATAAATAAATGTAACAATGCTTATTTAACTCTATTTTAGAAATTAATTGAAAAGTAATGGTCTAAAATGCATATTTTAAAATAAATTTATACAGAAGTTCATAAAGTTACAAATACCGTATATACTCGAGTATAAGTCGACCCGAGTATAAGCCGAGGTCCTAATTTTACCCAGGAAACCTGGGTAAAATTA
>JANHJO010001936.1:16322-38791 GCA_032468235.1 Pseudoxyrhopus heterurus | reverse complement strand
AGCCGAGGGTGGTTTTTTCAGCCCTTTTTGAGGGCTGAAAAACTAGGCTTATACTCGAGTATATACAGTAATTGTAAACAAAACTAGTATCAATGGTTTACGTTCCTCCACATTTATTTCCAGTATAATCAAAATAAAGCCAGTTTAGTGTAATGGTTAAAGGCTCTCTGGAATGTGTACAGGGAAAGTAAAGTTCTAGTTAGTATCCCTTAGCCAAAAAAGCCAGCTTGCTCTCTCAATTGGGGCGAGAGAAATTGAAAAACTTCTTAAAAGATGGTGCTGGCAAACCGCTTCTGAAAAATGTTGCCAAGAAAACTGCATGAACCTGTAGATTCAGTCACCTTCAATCAAGATTGACTTGAACGATCATAAGAATGTACTCCAAATGGTTGCCAACCTTTTCAAAACATCTACAGGCAATCCTTAGCCATTCAGAGATCATTCAAAGGCTCTGTATGAATGGTAATTACAACCAGTCCTTGGACTTCAGGCAGTCCCAGAACTTATGACTAGTTGCATGACGTGCGATCAACATTCGTAACCTTCTTTCAGGGCTTTCCCAGAAAGTCAATGTGGAAGCTGGCAGACAAAGTTGCAAGTTGTAGGATAAGTCTTCCTTAACCCCCTTCGTGCCTTTTCTCAGCCTCTGTGCTTGTGCCACACCAGTCACTTGTGCACTCTTCATACCCTCCTTGACTCACCTCTTGCACACATCCTGCCCAACCTGTGCCACAACCTCATGCACTCTCTCTGACCTATGCCTCTCATGCACTCATACACTCTCAAACCTACATCTTTTGTGCAACCCCTTGCATCTCCTCAATCCATACTACACCCTTCTGCAGCCTCCATGACTTGCACCCTCCCCAACTCTTGCCACACCTTCTCTGCATCTCTTTGAACTCCCTCGTCCCATCCGCAACTTAGCAGCAGCTATTTAACCTGCCTGCTCACCTGGGACTTGCAACTTCCTGCTGGCTTCCCCATTGACTTTGGTTGTGGGAAGCTGGCAAGAAATTGCCTTATCTAACAATGGGATTCTGGTAACAATGGCAGTTGGGATTGCAATTTCCATCACTAAGTAATGTGGTCGGTCAAGTGTGATGCCACGTGACTGTATGATCACTTTAGCGGTGGTAGTCCCAGTGCTATCATCCTGCACAGTTCATTGATCAAGGACCTCACATGATTATGACATGGGAAGACGTGGAAGTCCCAGGCAAACAGATGGGTGACAGCTATGGGTGGGCAGGTGCTACGGAGCACAAACTAGGTACATGGATAAGTGCCACTGAGTAGATGCAGGAGTATGTACGGAGTGTGGGTGGATGCCGGGGGTGAGGAAAAAAGCAGCAGGATTGGCAGTGACTTGTAATTTGCTCCTAGCTTCCCCCACTGACTTTACTTGTGGGAAGCCGGCAGAAAAGCTTTCACATGGCAATCACATAACCACAACTACACTGCAATTGTCCTATCTGCAAGCCATTTGCCATGCACCCAAATCATGATATGACCATGAGGATGCTGCAATTGCTACATGGATTGGACATACATCCTCCTTGTTCATCATCATTGTAATTTAGAATACTTGCTAAATGAGTGTTCACAGGGGAAGCCTATCTGTATTACATAATTCTTGTTTGCAAACTATAGATTACTAAGCGGCTTGTATAAATCTTTATGGAACGTCCAAAGATTTTAATTTTTTTGTATTGAATGTGGACCAGAAGATACTTTCTGGGGTCTGATTTAAGTTTGGATCCATCTTGCATTGGAATTAAACCTCAGAAAAAAACTCAAATCCTCATTTTCAAATATTATACACTTGTGCGCGCGTGCACACACACACACATATGCACGTGTGTGTGTACATCCACATTCTTTTGTGTGGTTTTCTATTATGTCTAAAGTATAT
Source organism: Pseudoxyrhopus heterurus (assembly GCA_032468235.1). Lineage (NCBI taxonomy): Eukaryota > Metazoa > Chordata > Lepidosauria > Squamata > Pseudoxyrhopus > Pseudoxyrhopus heterurus. The sequence goes on along the minus strand of JANHJO010001936.1, from coordinate 36,876 downwards.
GTAGGTTCCTGGATCTATAGGGATAATTGAAAAATAAAATCATACACAGCTAGTTTTGAAAGACTGAGACTTCGTAATTTATTTTCTCTAATAAAAGGTTCTGCTCTCAGTTTACTTGAGAAAGAAGGAAATTTAATAGAATTGCAGAGTTGTAAAAAGCTATTCTGGCCATCAAGTTCAACTGCCATTCCATTAAATCATCCAGGACGGACAGCTGTCTAACCTTTCCTTAAACAAATCCTCTTAAGATTCTATTATATCGAGCTGTTCTTGGGCTTAGAAATTTTTGCCCCCTAACATTTAACTAGAAACTGCACAATGTAACTTTAATCTGTTATTGCATATTGTGCCTTGCGAAATAATAAAGGACAGACCTTGGTCTTCTGTGTCACATCTTTTTTGTCACTTGAAGGGTACTATTGTATTTTCCAGATTGTCTTCTCCGGGTCAAATGCTTCCCACTCCCCCGGCCTGTTCCTATTAATTCCGGTGAAGAATAAGAAACTACAGAGGATGCATGGAAATCTTCCTTATTCTCTTAAACTTTGCCTACAGATTATATTTCAAGACTATTTCACAGCAACAGATATGTGGATTAGCAGTGGACGTCTCTGATAAATGAAAACTGATGCACTGCATCAGTTGAATGTTCCTATCTCAAACCAGCAAGACATCTAGTGGAGAGGATGGTAGCCCATAAAGGTAAATATATCATGTAAGAATTGTCTTTTTTTTCATTAAAATTTTATCACCTTTGCAAAATAGTTGCATTTACATCCAATTACATCAGTAATGGTGAGCAAGATAGGGCCATTCCAAAATTGTTGGATTACAGTTGCCCCCATCCCTCAGCCCCACTGCCCAAGTTCTACCCTACAGGAATACTGTTCCATACAGGGTTATTATAATGTGCATGATAGTATAAGCAAGCAAAGTTATACCGAATATATTTTATCTTTTTAAAGTAATAAAACAGTTCTAAATTGGTAAAGGATGTAATTTTTTAAAAAATCACCCAAATGGCAGAAAACATTGACATTTCTAGACTTTTGAGTTAAATACTACTAGTTGCTATTTGTAAGTATAAATGTCTTGGGTGAGAGACTTGGGTCCCTCTAAGTTCTGCATGTTCAAAGTTATTTAAATGATCTAGTACAACAAGTTATAACTGAATAAATTGGTATTCAAATCACAGAAAGCCTTTCATGAAATATAAAACAGAGATGAACAATAGTTTCCAGCCCAAGTCATTATGACATGATCTCGCATGATGGCCTGGATTTCAAAAGAACATTTCTTTGGTTGTTGAACTTTGGGGACCTGGCAGACACTTTAATGCCAAAGTTGTATCTTTAAGGCTTTTATGATAGGGACGCAGAGATTTTAATGAAAATAATCTCTCAGAACTGTCTACCACTTCTTGATTAGATTACAATAATAAACATCCTCTGTGGATGCAAGTTCCAAAACACCAAAGCGGAAGGATTACTACCACCCACTCAGAAATTTTGAGTAACTCATTCTTCAAGGCCCTTTGTTGAACAGACAGAACTACCAAGAAAGAAAGAAAGAAAAAGAAAGAATGAAAGAATGAAATTCCTTTATCTTACCTGTATGTGGCACCATTGAGCTCTGGATGAATTGCTTGCTGATCTATTACTGACCAAGGAGCTGTTGTGACAAAGAATTCCTTGTTCACACAATTCCGTAGGCTTTCGGGGATGCGACCTGGAATCAGAATAATTAGAATTTTAAGAGTCTTACAGCTGTTATGTAGCACACTATACCAAATGTTCTTTTTTCCCCACAATCCTTTAATTGGGGGCTGGGGGAATATTCTTCCTGACTCCAATTCCAATTTGGGATAGTGTTCAAAACGAAGGAAACTAGTGGAAGTTGCCTGAAGGTGAAACAGTATGCAACATGGTGTGTTTGGCTTGTTTAATATAATTGCCAAGAATCACACTGTTTTAAAAGGTTAGAATTTAAAATCCTCCATCCCTTTGCTCTGCTGCTGTTTTATAAGCCCCTTTGGAGCACGTAGTTTCTCCTTGCTCTCAGGCTTTACTGGAAAAAGAAGCTGTTGAAGAGATGCTGTATCATGTACCTTACTAGCCAAGTAATTGATAGGGGAATGGCAAATTGATACGCAGTGTAAAAATGGCTGACAAAATATTAACTCCCTGATTGATCAAAATGGGATACCCTTTCCAGCTGCCACAAAAATATTCAGCCTCCATTCCATGAAAGTAGAGGTAACATCCTTGCTAGAATACCCTTACTATACTGATAGACATGATGATCAAGTCTTATTCTTGTCTTGGACCTGGTTTGGTATGTATCATGCTGCCAAATCCTGATTTAAAACAAAAAACAAAACCAGAGTCACCCCTCCCAGGGGCTAAAAATGTCACCTATACCCCTCAACTGTTCTGAAAACTCAGAGACCGATTTCTAATCCCAAACAAAAAGAACGCAGCAGAAATATTCAGGCAAGGATGTTTTCTGTCTCGGGAGGTTTTCAGGATCAGAAACATTTGCATATAATATTCAGCCCAGACGCAGGGATGCCCTCCGGGGAGGCACCGAACCTCGCCCAGAGCAAAACACATTAGGGTACCTGTGATCGCTCGGCGTATCTCTGTTGCAGCCGCTTCTCTCATCTCTAGTGACGCCTGTTCACTGTACCAAGCAGTATGTGGAGTACAAATTAAATTGGGCGCATCTTTCAGGGGGCCTTGAGCAAAGCTGCAAAAACATTTTAGAGACAAGATTTTTTTTTTAAAAAAAAGCTCTGAATGAAATGCCACCAGAGAACCCCATTTCGCTACTTCTTTGCTTTCCTTCAATAATGGGTGACGGATGGAAACCAGAAGTCTCGTTCCAGTTTAACCACTACTTCAAAAAATGGGCTGATATAAAAATAACTTTATAATGCTTTCCAAGCATAATAAATGACAAAGTCTGACAAATTCCCCAAGGAAAATGATTTCTAATCCAAGTTTTTAGGACTTGGGGCAGATTAAGATGTTATATGCAATCAAATTGGATATGACAGGGACGCCAGATGTGTTTTATTCGTATGTCTACCCAGATACATGAAATGTAAGTGAGTGTTGCAATTTTCTTCTAACTGGTATGGAAAAATCTATTAGAATAGAAAGAAGGCAGGGAAGTAAGCTATGGAGGGCAATGGTCTCAAGCCTCTCCTTTAAGTACCTCAGTATAGCAATGGAGTTACATTGTTGTATTGTCATTTGTTCTTTTGGAATTCAACAGGACATAAAGTCCAGTATTAAAGCTAGTTTCAAAATAATCATTGATTGTGAGAGAAAAGGGGATTTATTACAACAGGGAAGTAAATACCTTATTTATTTAAAATAATCAATTTTTGCAGAGCCTTTCATCAGGTTTGCTCTGTTTAAATACAAGTTTATATTCAAACCACTTGTATATAAACAAAGAGCAAACACCATTTCCTTCTAGCACTGATGATGTTACCTAGTTGGGTAATGAAATGTCTGCAGGAAAACAACCAAGCTCAGAGAGCATCAAAGATCCCCACAACTTAATTTTCATTAACCTCTAATTGAAATTTAGCTTTTGGTTCAGTAATGTATGTGGACAACGAAGTAATTTATGGCCTAGTCTAGACTGCCAAAATCATTTGCCATTTATTCTCATTTCACAAGCAAAATATAAAGCAGGGCTTCATCTGGACCAAAGTCTTCCAGTCTCAGCAACTTTAAGAGTAGGAGTTCAACTCCCAGAATTCCCCACTGAGCCATTACAGAAAATAAGGGAATTTGTATTCTGTTTTCCCTATTTTGTTCTTGGCCACAGGTTAGTGAAGTCCATGGGAGGAGTCAAAACAGGCAAGATAGATGTATCCCTGCAAATACTTGTCAATGCACGTACAATAGCGGCAGGTCTTGGGTACAAAACTATCCATGCCTACTACCTTGCCCACTGACAAATATATTTTGAATTGTTTGTCAATACTCATATATGTTCTCACACAGGAAAACCAGTTTTTTTTTTACAGCCGTGGCTGGTGAGGCAGTCTGCTTGGTGAAATTATGAAAGAAGAGATCTTTAAATGTTGTGAAGGTGGTAGTAGAATTGAAATCCACCTTCCTAATGCAATTCATTCATTCATTCAATATTTATGGCTGCCCATCTATCAATGGAAATTCTGCTACTTGAAAAGCTGACATCATCAGGGACATCTATTTGATCAGCAACCGTGTTTGCCTAATACTCAATTAAGTGATTCTTAGCTCCATTGCAATGTTTTCCCCTATGACTATGATGTTCAAGTTACTTGTAGAATTTTTGATGTCAGATTTATTTTATATTGCTAATACTATTATGGTTTTAGACAATGCTTCTGTTGTTTGCCCTACAACATGAAACTGATTATCAGAATTATTCTCAGCAGAAGGATAGGAACGGAACCTCAACATGGTGAGGCTGTTGAAATACCATCAAACTCTGGATAACTTTAGAACATTTTTTTGGGTGGGGGGAACTTTCCTCCAGCTTTCTACAATTTAATGCACTTATCCACATAACATGTGAAGCCATTAACCATAATACCTTTTACATTTTCAGTTTAGAAGAGTCGCACGTAACTCATAGGTTTACAGCAATACCTGAATCTTCCTTGAAGTAGCATTGCATATATCTTATTGCAAATAATAGCATGTGGATAATATGGTTCTTTCAATACCTATATTTTTTCCAGACCTGAATCCAATACTTCACGGAGTCTAACTAAGCAGATGGCCAAATTCCATGCAGAAGTGATACTTTTGTTCCTGGAGCCATGGGCAGTCACAAATCACTGACCTTTGCCACTGATGACTGCTTGTTTTCCTGCTTGGAAAGAGCTGCAATTCTAGTAGAGAGTGTCACTTTTCACTTAAAAATGCAAGCTTGTGCCATAATACCAATGTTCTGCTTAAAGGAACACGTTTTGTTTTTGCTGAAAGGGACTACAATAGATTCCTCACAGAAAATCCTGAAGAATTCAGGAGAGACTATTAGGTGTACCACTTCTGTTACAGGATATGCAACTTTTACAGCTAACTCAGTCCATTAGCAAAGCCAACTGTGGTCCCAGCTTTTGCAGCTCAATAACAACAGGCTCCCGTTGATCTTTAAAACTTTTCAGCAGGTTTCTAAAATCTTTATGATTTTATTTCTGAAAGTTAATGCTGCTCATCTTGCGAAGGACAATACCGCTATTTTCTATCTATATGGCATTTCAAAATTACTTGGGCAGAATTTACTTATAGCAGGATTTCTCAATTTTAGAAACTTTAAGATGTGGACTTCACCTCCCAAAATTCCCCTGCCAGCCTGCTTGCTTGCTGGTTAGTGAAGTCTGGGAGATGGGGTCTACACATCTTAAAGTTGCTAAGGTTGAGAAACTCTGGCTTAGACCCTGGGTGAGGAACCTTGGCACTCTTTGAGATTTTGATGGCTTATTTTTTTTCTTTTCTTTTTCCTGCAAAGGAAATATTGATGTGGGTAGATGGGTAGGTGGCCTCCAGGGTAAACTGTTCCCATCCTTTCCCTTGAAGTACAGTATTATCCCAAAAGCAAAACATTTAAGTCAAAAATTCAGCTCTAAACCTTAAAATGAGATCAAAGCATTTATAAATAGCCTGAGTTATTCCAAAATTCTGAAGGTAAAGTTGTAGCTCCCAATTCTTTAAGTGTTTCCCAGATCAGACAGGCTACAATACAAGGTGTTCTAATAATACTTACCTAAATGGTTCTGATTCGTGAACATCCAGTGCTGCCCCTCGTATCCTTCCTTCCTTCAGAGCTTGGGTTAAGGCCTTTTCATCCACCAGACCACCCCGTGCTGTGTTTACCAAAAAAGCTCCCTGCCTCATCTGAGAGGAAACAAGAAGAACAAAAAGAGCTGAAGAAGCTTCTTGGATGAGAAGCAAAATGACTTCAAAGAAAAACCAGAAAGTCCAGTTGCCTCTTGAAAAAAAAGCACTTTTGGGATAACCATGACCTGGATGACTGAGAATCTCCATAAAGAAAGAAAAGACCATTCCACAGTTTATAAAGATTTTTCTCTGGGTTTCTCACCCTCCTATAACAGCATTAATATCTACTTCCATGATAGAATCTGTTCTGAAACCATCCAAGATCATAAAATGAAGGAGATGGTGCCTATAAATAGATGTTGGACAACTGTAATTTACTCTTTGAAAACTGATGCATTTTTATTCTTAAGTTTTTCTCTGGGTCAAGGAACCAACATTTTATTCCTCTCGCTCAAGAGTGAGAATAGATTTTCAAGTTGTTTACCGAAGCACATAGTGTAGAATCCATCCTTGTGCAAGTTTGATTTCTCACTGGCTTTCTGAACTAACTGCAGGGACTGGAAATGGGGAACTTTTCCCCATATTACCATAGATGTCATTCTTCGGTGGTCTATTCCAGTCAGTTTTGAAGAGTGGAAGGTCATGTCTATGGCCTCCCATTTGTGAGGTAACTGAGGACTGACCCTCTCTCACTTCTCTGTTTAACATCTAATGAAACTGCTGTTAGTAATTTGCCAGTTCAGGGTTTGATACAATCAGCATAGTGATCATACCCAATTATATTCCAACTCCAATCCAGTCAAGTGATATCAGGTCCCAAAGTCTGAAGGCTTTGTAGATCTGTGGAACATCAGACACAATCTTGACAAAAATGAATGGGTATTTGGCTCCTCACTCTGGGATATTTCCATCTTTAGTCTTGGAAGGAGCAGCATTTTCCTAGTCAAGACCAGTGAGAAATTTTGGAATCTTCTTGGATTGCTTAAAAAGCAACTGACAGCGTAGCCAAGAAAACCTTTGAAAAGATTCATCTAGTGTTCTGGTTGAGCCTGTTCCTAGATCAGGAAGCTCTTTGGACAGACATTCATGTCCTAGGCAACTTGTCATTGAATTTTTGTAATGTACTCTGCCTAAGGTTGTACTTGAAGATTATTCAGAACCTATGAATGGTCCAGAAGGTGACAGAGGGGGCATGTCATGTGACACTGTTGTTCTATGAGCTGCAACTGGTTGCCAAAGGGCTGGTTATTTGAGGGACCACATATGTACAATAGTTTCTGCCTATCCAGCAAGATCAAGCAGGGTGTCTATTCTCCAGCATATATTAGGACCTAGGTAGTATGCCATCCCTGCCTTGAGGTCAGTCTGGCTCCCAACCTGATGATGTTCTGAAGGTCTCAAAACCTAGCAACAGGTAATCCTGGACATATGACGACAATTGGGACCAGAATCTGTCATTGAGTGAAGTAGTCATTAAGCAAGATGCCACATGACCACTTTGCTAAATGACTGCAATCCCAGCATTCCAGATGCAACCGCATTAAGCAATTTTGTGGGTTGTTAAAACAGATGGGAGTCCTAGGTAAGGAGTGCAGGGGTCTTGAGAATGGGATGGGGAAGGCCCTGAGCAGGATTTTTGGTCCCTCAGAGTAGATCTTCCTGCTGAAAAAATAGAGGATTTTCAGTCCCAAAGAAGAGAGGCAGTGCTGTAAGTAAGGAGCAAAGGACACCCCAAGGAAGGGGTAGAGATCACAGGAGGCCCAGTGCAGGCTGTGCCCTGAGAAGATGCTACAGATAGGTTTCTTCATTCTAGGGCTGAAAATCCTACTTGGAATTTGACATGGATCTTTTTCAGCCAGTCCCTAGAGATTAAAGGAGTTATCTGGGCAGGTAGCAGCAGCTTGCAACTTTCCTTACCATTTTCCCTAGTTGATTTCTGGGGAAGATGGCAAGGAAGATTGCAAATGGCAACCACATGATTACAGAGCCCTTGGTAACCAGTTGTAACTTTGGGGAACAGTCATAAGTCCCTTCATTCATCATCATCATAACTTTCAATAGCTGCTGAATTAATGGTTGTAAGCCAAGGATTACCTGTATTCTCCTAGACTTTAGGGTAGTATTGTTGCTGAGCCCCTGTAGATTTTTGTGGGTCTTTTTAAAAAAAAAATCTTTTCAATGTACATGACCTATTTTTCTATTATTTTATTATTTCTTGGTTTTTTAAAGTTTAAGCCACCCAACATAATCTGGAATTGAGTGGCCTCTAAATCATATAAGCAAAATCTAAGCTACCTAGGGATAAAAACGCATACAATTTTTATCTGCCTCTGCTTGGGTTTCCTCAATGCCAAAAGGAATCCAGCCAAACGACACAAATTCCTGGATCCCATCTGAAGTAATAGAATCCTCTCTTTCCTCTCCATTTAGATTTACCTGCTTAATCGTAAAGTCATTGATCAGGTGATGATTATGTTCATTGAGGTTACAGTGTAATGATACACAGTCACTCTGGTATAGCAGATCCTGAAGTGTGTAGACGCGCTGAACCCCCAGGGATCTTTCAATCCCATCTTGCAGGTATGGGTCATAAAAGATCACATTGAATCCAAATGCTTTGGCTCGAACAGCTACTGCTTGTGCAGTGCGACCTATACCAAAAAGACAAACAAGAAACCACACACACACACATAGACACAGAGAACTGTAGTAAGAGACTGGACAATGTGGCAGTACTTTTAGTTGTGAAGAGTACATTAAGTATAGACTGAAACACCTGGCTGCCAAATACATTCACCTATCATAAAAAAGGCATTTGTGCTACAAGGAAACTTCCCTTTGCCCATTCCACAATTTTGGGCATCTTCTAAAACAGGGGTGTCAAACTCAAGGCCTGTGGGCCAGATCTGGCTCACAGGGTGCTTAGATCTGGCCCATGGGGCCGGCCTGGAAATAGCAAAGGAGTGGCCTGTGGTGCTTCTGCCAGCGAAAACAGAGCGGCCTTCCCGAGCTCCATTTTCATTGGCAGAGGGCTGCAAGAGAAAATGGCTGTTGAGCTGGCCCACCCTGACCCATTGAGGTCAAACACAACCCTGACTGGGCCCTCAATGAAATCAAGTTTGACACCCCTGTTTTAAAACAATATTCCTAACATTAAAGGTGGAAGTTGAACACTTTAAGAAGGCTAAAAGAAACTGGATAAAGAAGGACGTTTTAAGTGTCTTCCTTAACTATAATAAGGAGGGGTGAATTTCAACTCTAATGGCCAATTTATTCCACAATAAAGAGGTGCCAATATTTTTACATGCTTAGAAAAAAAGACTTTCATCTCCTTATCCTTCGCCTTCCTGCTGGTAGAACTTAAATCTCCAAGAGATAAATTGTCTCGGCTGTCATCGTTGAAGGTCAAACATGGACCGTGTAATGCAGCGTGTACGAGGGCATTACAAGAATCTGCCTTTAGAATATAGGCAGCTATGGCATTTTTCAAAAAGGTCCATTAAATATTTGTCACTGCACTTCAGAAGCAATTAATTTGAATAAATTTAGCTATGTGCATTGCGAAGTATGCCCCAGCTTTAACAGAGGGCATGGTGCAATAATCAGCCGGGTGATGTCGAATTCTCAAATTGGAGGGTGGGGAAAAGAAAGAGGCAAGAGACTCCAGGGAACTCAAGGCAAGTAATAGTGTCTTCCAAAGAACCAGAATGGAACTGGATGTACCCGAACAGGTTAAAAAAACACACCAAAGCAAAACAAGGCTGTGCATCCAGCCACACTCAAAGCCCTGTATGGCTTCTCAATTCTGATCACCAACAAGAAAGCAGGTTAAGGAACTTTTATTACAAATGACTTTGGTACAACAGTAGAATGACAACCCCCCTCTGAGCCTTATTTATTAGAAGAGCAACTTGTTTGCTGTAGGGGTTTTTCTCCCCCACTTCCCCCTTCCTTCTGCACTCTTACTGAATGGCTATTTAATTGGGCATGACTAAGACAACTGTCATGGTTTGGAAGCAAAGGTTTAATAAGGCTCTTCTGATAAAGAGGGACAGCTGCAATGCAATCAGCAGGTCATTATCCACAATGTCATTCCAATTCAATGTCATTGCTGGTCTCAACTAAGTTCTACATCAAGATGAGTTTTTTCTTAAATGTAGATAAAGGAAGAGAGAACCAGGCCTAAGCATGCAGAAATGGGTCTTAGAATAAGATAAGAGGAGTTCCATGGTCTCAAAATAAGATGAGTTCCATGGGAGTGACTAGAGGAAACATTCCCTTTTTTACACACTATATTTAGGTACAGATGGAAAGGCAGAGTCACACCCATCTTTGATTGCCAGTGCTCATTAACAGTTATGGGATAAATGTGCACTTCAGTGCCCGTGAGGAAGAAAAACCTAAAAAAAAAAACCAAATCTGTACCTCCCTCCCCTTGAGCTACAAATGACTATTCACTGACCTAATTTATTCTAAGCACATAAACCACAGGGATAGATGGTCAAATACTGAGAGACTCCAAGCATACAATTAAAGAATAGACCAACTTGAGGGGGGCTAGAAGTTGTTTCCTCCAGAGACCAGGTGTCTATCCCCCTCTTTCCACGTACAGGGAGCTTTGAAACCATGAGTGACAAACAGGCTTCTCACGAGATGGTCCCTCATGTTTACTTTGTGCTAACAGGAACCGTTGTTAGGAAAAGCTGAATTCAGTGAATGATGTTAGATCAGGGGGAGAAGAACTGTAGTTTTCCAAACACTGTTGAACTACAACTCCTTGATCCCTCACCATTGTCATCTACGGAAGGACCCAGTTGTTGGGAGCAGATCCCCTGACCCAGGTTACACTAACCCTTTCATTTACACTCAAGGCTAAGTTTCTTCTCAAAACCTCCTCCTCCTAAAATAATGGTGCAGTACACACCTGGTGGCAGAATCCATGTAGGAGTCTCCTTGGAAGATTTGGTCCCTATGAGATCCATTTTGAACAAGCCAAAATTTTGTTTCCCCCCAGAAAGCTCCAACATACCAAATCCGATCAGGCCAAGTGTTTCGCCTCTAATACGGGCTGCTCCGGAAGCCACTTCCCGTATCTGTTCTACACTCTGCACTCGGGTTCCTTCCCTCAGAGCTTGGTAGAGCCAAGTGTTCCGCCTATACAGATTCAGGACGTGGCAGAGGGTAGAATCGGCTGTTTCTTCAACTGCTGCGGAAGGTATGTTGCAAACAGCAATTCCTGGAGTAGAGGACAGTAACCCAATTTTTAGTGAAGACAACTCTCATAAAAAGCAGTTTGCTACTAAATAAACAACTTTCTGTTTTCTGGAGAAGAAAACACTTTGCAACAGTACTAAACTAGATTAAACACAGCTTCTCTTGCACAAAGACTCCTTGGCTACTTCTGTTAGTTAGCATACATGTATTATCTTCAATACGAATGTGTGACATCGAATTTTAATGCTGATAACTGCAGAATCAGGAACAAGGAAATTCACTTTTCTGAAAGTATCACAAGGTGGGGAATTCTCACTTGCACATTTCTTTATATTGAGGAGGACAACACATCTTACAAATCAACCGCAGTCTTGTCTGAAGGCTAAAGTTGGCAGAAGAGATTGTGAATGCTACTTCTATAGACAGGTCTAAGAGAGAACTGCAGCCAGTTAGCAGGAGCTCCATACTTTGGCCCCACTGCCTAACTTGTCAATTTAGCTGTCTGAATAGCAATAGTGAAATTGATTCAAAGGCCTGATGTACTGTATATATATATTTTTCTCACTGCTCTTCCTCTGATCCCATTCAGCTTCAACAAATTATAACCAGAATCCCTTCCTGAGACCTGTGAATGCTATGGAAAGTCTCCAGGCCTCATTTAGAAATGCAGTACAAGGATTCCCCACTGATACAGTTGGCTTCCAATCTGGACACCAGCTGCATTTAAAAGTATATACGTGTGAAATCTCTTAGACCTTAATGACATGCTCCATCATCCATGCTTTTTATTTTACCCTAACATTTCTGCCCAAGATTTATTTTCCTCTTTGCCTTGTATATCTGCAAGAAGATGATTTGCCTTCACGGAATGCCCTGCTTTCACAAGGTAATGCTAAGCTAAATGATCTAACGTAATAGGGTTAAGTAATAAGCAGCTTTGATAATGCGTAGCCATGTTCACTCAGCATAGGACTGATTCTTTTGACGGCAGGATACCAGAGTAAGGAGAGGAGTTCAGCAGAATTAGTTTCTTCCCATTCTCCAGTCACTCCAGGATAGTAGAAGCACCATCTGCTTGCATGCTTTGAAAGCAAAACTCATCTTAACCTTATTCACAGATTTCTGTCTCTTAAAACAATCTTAGATAGCGGGCATAGAGGAATTAATAAAATGCCTTGCTTCAGTACATTTTTATCTCACTTTCCTCCAATAGGATAAATACCCCACACGTACCACTCAAATACTCATGCAAAGTTGTAAACAGATTATATTGAGAGAGAAAAATGGTTTGATTGAAGTCTATGTGGTTAGCTTCCTGATGATGCTGAGATTTTAATCGAAGTTCCAATAGCCCTCTTCTCAGACTGTGACACTTTGGTAACAAACAAATTTCTATATGATAAAGCTTGGTGAATTAAGGCACTTTGCTCCTTCCAAGATAACTTATTTTCCCTCCCTTATAATCTTGTTCATATTACATATGGGGAGAGCTGGAGGAAAATATGGAGAAGTGATTGAACCAAACTTGTTCATCCACTTGGTTCATTGCACATGGCTTTTAGCATCTATTAATAGTAAGAACGAAAAGGAGGAACAACTCAGGCCTTGAATGTCTACAATAGTCCCTTACAGCCTTGAGGGTTTTTTTGAAGTAGTGAACTACAATTGCATACTGGCTAGAGAAATTACACTCCAACATATCTAGAGAGCACTAGATTGGAAGAAGACGGCCTACAAGATCCAAGAGCTTTTGATGTCAGTGATAGTTTTTCTGTTTTTTTAATGTTGTCATGCTATAGGGCAGAGAGTTATGGATGTGTTTAAGGAATATAGCAGTAAGAAAAATATGTTTGTATATATTAAGGCATTTAAAATTCCAACAGATTATTTGGAATTCTGAGGCAATAAAAGGAAATAGTCTTCATAGGAAATCTTCAAATGTAAATGATGAATTATTTCTTTGAAAATTCCCTAAAACATTCTGACAACCAAGTGATGCTAGGAAAAAAACATGAGGAGTCGTAGGTAAGGTGGAACAGATTTATGTAAATGACACCACAAAGACTCTAATCTGGGAAACAGCTATAAAGGATATGTGATTCTTTAGTAAGATTTACAATGGAATGCTTTAAATCAATTAATCTTTTTAATGACACCCTATCGACAGACATACACAGTTGGCAACCTATAAAGATCAATTTTATTTTATATGCTAATGTTATGGAACTCATTACTGGTAAAACAGTTAACAGCCCTGCTTGCAAATAGCTCGGAACTATTTTAGCAGCAAACTGAAATGGCCAATATGTTACAATTCTTCAATTTAGTTAAGGATAGCATCATTAGTTGTTTATATTTGTCAGGCAATAAGAGACTTTCCTGCAAAGGGATATGAAACCAAGGAAACACGTGCTTGTATGCCTCACCCTTAATAAATTACTTCTTTAAAATACTTTCCAAATATTGAGTTGAGCACAAGCCTTTATACAGGGAATAGCCCTAGAAGATATGTTTGTAATGTTATATTGGGATTATCTAATGAAAAATTAAGGCTTCATTATACCGATGGTGCTTCAAAATTATTCCCAAATCACTTTCACATGGAAGCTACTTGGGGCAATCTCTTGATGAAGACCACTGCATGTGATATGCAGCCTCTGGGCTCAGTAAGATCTAAGATAAATTGGCTTCCATTTCTATGGAGCTATGAACATTCTTTCTGGCAGTTTATTATAATATGGAGAGAAACACACACATGCTAACTCATAATAATAAATAATATATATATATAAAAAAGCATCTCCAGGATAGCACAGCCATCTTAGAGAATCATGGAAGTTGCAGCCTGTGACAGAGAAGGCTGGCATCTGCAAATAGGTAGTACTTCAAAAGGACTATCCCTGGAAACTGTATGATGGAAGGAAGTCTTTTAAATAAGATTCTCAAATCATTGAGTCCTAGAAAAACGTAAGGCAAGAGTAGGAATGCCATCAAAGCCGAGAAAAGTTACCCCAATAGCTATATGTCCTGCCTTAGCCATGATAGCCAGCTGGGCGACTTTGAGCCAGTCACTCTCTCTATCAGCTCAACTCACCTCCCAGGGTGTTGTTATGGGGAAGATAGGAGGGAAAAAGCGTGTTGGATATATTTGCTATCTTGAGGTATTGGTAAAAATAATACAGGTGTGATACACAAACACACACACGCACAAAACTCTCATGTCTGTAACTTTTAATTGGTAAAATGGTGAATCATAGAGCAAACTAATTGAACCAAGGTACCTCAAATGGGCTAATCTACGGAATGTGTCCAAAATCCAGAATCCTGTCTCCTGTGAAATTAAAATCTGGCAAATTGAATAAAACATTTTATGACATAAAATTATCATAAAACATGCAATACACAAAATATCAGAAACCGTTTCCTGCTGTCAACTCCTATACAGTTCAACATGGGCTATTTTCAAGGCTCTAAATATATTCCTGAATTTTTAAGAACTTTTCAAATATATTAGAAGCTCTGCCATTGTTGAAGGCATTGAGGAATCTGGTAAAGAAATATCACTGAAAGAATGACACAAAGAGTCATAGACCCATTCTGTAGGATAGACCATTTGAGGTAACTTAGGTTCAACTAGATTGCCCTATGATTTACCAATTCACTCAGTTAAAGGTTACAGACATGAGAATTTCTATAAATATATGTTATCCAATTTTAAAAATATGGAGCACTTATAATTTTTTAATAGAATAGGCAATAGAACTTACACAATTTATAAAACTAATATAAAATAACCACTATGGTAATATATTTTGGAAGAAACATAGGGTCCATTTAAGCAGCTTTAATAGGAATAGCAGCTGGATCCAAAGACATAGAGCTACATCCTCTACATGAAGTCAAACAGTTGGCATATATTAAGTAATATTTTAGTATTTTATGGATGAGTTGCAAAAAGCCATGAATCTAAGTCTATTCTGGAATAGACATGAAGAGATGCAAAATTTTTGTTTCAGGCTATTCTCTGAGGTTAATCTCAATAAAGTAATTTATAAACCACAGTTAAAGTTAGCTTCTTTCTTCTAATCACAGTTGAAATTAAATACAGTATACAAAAAATATACTAAGGTGCTGTTAATCAACAATAGACACGAAAGTATCCTTCACATATTGTATTCTTCACATATTGTTTTGAAGAAAGAGGGTCAAACATATATGCCCAAGAACTAATTCAGGCTTGCTTTCTCCGTCTATGCCTGTTAGATGTACCAAACTGACTCTCTGGGAATTCTAGGCACTGCAATAGCAGCTTACTTAGACAATGATCTATTTGAAAAAGCTGGTTTAACATTATTTAAGCCAAATCTTCATTTCTTCTCCTAGCATTTCATAAACTTTTCTTGATACACTAGTATTGAATTCAATGCCTGTAGAGTTTTGTGGATATGGAGAAACAGAAGCACAGAGTAGTACAATCTGTTCCTATCTTCCTAACTACTGAAGATGATTCATGTGTTCAACAGGTGACATCACTTTTTCCCAATACTTCTGAAAGTATAGTACTCTTGCAGAAAACTGTGCAGCAATCTCCATTCTAGAAGAGTGTTATTTCCACATCAGGATTCCATAGATTCATTTAATTTAAAATATATATCTTACCTCAACCAGAGATCCCATATTTACTATGAATCAATCAACCAACCAAATACCATGACAATATTTTATCATGCATCAGAATTGTATATAAGCCGCTCCCATGAAAAACAAGTCTATAAAAAGAAATACAAGAACTGTGGTGGCGCAGTGGTTAGACTGCAGTATTGCAGGCTAATTCTGCCGACTGCCAGGAGTTCGATCCTCACTGGTTCAAGGTTGACTCAGCCTTCCATCCTTCTGAGGTTGGTAAAATGTGGGCCCAGATTGTTGGGAGCAATATGCTGACTATGTAAACCGTTTACAGTGGGCTGTAAAGCATTGTGAAGCAGTATATAAGTCTAAGTGCTAGTGCTACAATCCTGAGACAATTAAATAATTAACCTTACATTTAAGAACAAGCAACGTTTTAGAAAGAGGATCTGTAGGCACCTAAACGTACCAAGTTCCCCTGCAGCCTTGATGTCAATGTTGTCGTAACCGCTGCCTATCCGAACTATGACTCGTAAGGCCTTGAACTTCTCTAGGTCCTCCCGGGTGAGAGTGATAGTGTGGTACATCATTGCTCCAACAGCTTCATTTAAAACCTAAAAAACAAACACGGAAATCGTAGACATTAGTGGAGCAGATGAATCTATTCTGGAATGGTAGCTGAAGTCCAATGTTGAATCCTATTCAAATACCTATCAAGGCACATGGTTCAATCAGATAAAAATGCTCAAAAACGTCAGAACACCAGCAGTAATTCTAAAACTTTTCACCGAATATTTTCATATCAGATTCTTCATTCTGAAACGCTTATCTTAATTTCAGACTGTGAATGAAAGCCTGGATAAAAAGATCATCTGAGTAAACAGTAATCATAAACCATGAGAATCTCTCTCTGTGTGTGTTGTGTGTGTATGTGTGTGCGTGCCCATGTGTGCCTTGTATCTCCTCACCTGTGCAGCCTTCCATTCTACTAGTAGATCCTAAATTGATATAGTCCCAAGTAATCATATATTAATCCATGCATTTATATAAGGCTCAAATAATTTCAGAACTTATGTACATTACGATGAACCTTTATCACTTTTTTCAGGATGAAAGTTCCTAATCTGGCATCTATAGACATCAAAATAGCACCGAACATCTTTCCTGAAGAAAGGTTTCCTGCCCTAGGTGCATTTACATATATATATTTGTAAAAAAAAAATCATAAAAACTGGGAACAGGTCATGTTGTAAAGCGAAGTACTAGCCTATAACATTATCTTTATTTCCAAGAATAACTTTGGGGGTCACTTAGATGGGTGGTTGCAACCCCATGGTTTGTTTGGAAGAATGCTTACTTGCCTGGATAAAATACAAGAAAGCAGAAGTAGTAGGGAATATCCTATAGGTATTAGGTAAGAGAAGGCAACATTCTGGTGATTAGTACTTTCTAATTAATTTATATCTCCAACAGCAATCATTTTGTCAGAGAACAATCCTCTGCAGCAGCCATTTTACAAAAGCAAGTACATCATATTTGCAGAATTCCAAATAGGTGGGTGTCTCTTGATATACTAATACTTTACTTTCTCCGCAACATTAATTTAAAAGGCAAGTGAATAATTGCTCAAGGATTATATAACTGAAGGAGAATGCAAGTAGTCTCTAATCCTTTCTCTTCTCTGTAGAACTTTTTAAATTTTGTTATTGTGTCCTTCCAAGGGCCAAAAAAAGAATAGATACATATTTCTTGAAGAACTATCACGCCTCAAAAAGTATCAGTAAAGTTAAAAGGAGATAAACATTTGTTTTCACAAGAAGGAGAAAATTGTTAGATAAATATGGACCATCCCAAACAAGTTGCTTGCTCCTTTCCTTAGCCCACAAATTGCATTAGTTTTCTGTAAATTAAATGGAAATATGGGGAAGAACAAAAGCAGAACAAAAAACCCCCTCTCCCTGAATATTTTCTCACTGTTTAATTGGAATTTTGCAGAGTTCTGCAGTCATATGACTTTGTATAAGGCATTTGTTTAGTACAGCAGAACCTTTACATAAACAGTAGTGACCAGCTCAATTGTGTTTACTGTGAAGAAATGTTTAATGTTCCTTCCTTCCTTCCTCCTCCTCCTCTTTTATATGCAGCATGATCACAGTGATTCCTATAGTTTTCACAAATTTTAACACTTTGTAAGGGAAAACCCTTTGTTTATGCTTTATTCAATAGAGATGACCAAGTACGTTTGGAGTATTAAAAAAGAGACCACTTACTTATGTAGCTCTGTCTTCCTTGATTTATGAAATCAGTCAACCTAACTTACTCCACAAAAAAGGCCTTTCTCCAAATACCAAAGAGCAGATAGTAAAAACATATATGTCTATTAACCCCCTAATCTTTCTTTTCAGTGGTGTCCTGTTTATTAATGTGTACTGGGTTAAAAAAGGCTTTTTTACATGCAAGAATGTTAAGTTACTACAATCTAATTTTTAAAGTTGGATGACAATGAAAATACAAGAGAAAAAGTGAAACAATTGGCTTCATATCACTGGAAACTTATCAATGGGCTCTATGTGCCTCAGTAAGTTTTATACTCTAACACAGAGATTAATTTTATCAGCCAAAGAGACTTTAGAATTAAAATTACAATCACTCTTGTGACCCCATATGTTGTGTAAACACAGTTTGGAAGAATATTTTGAATAAGCAATAACCAAGGATGAAATGCTTTGGTAACAGCTTTGCATTGGAGTTGATCAGTTATTTATACAGATGATTTTAAATAAGTGTAGCAAGTTATAATTCTTTAGGACTCTGTCCTGAGGGCAGGATGAGCTATGAATGATGGTAATCCTTAAATGATTTTGTCTGCCATCTATATTCGGGCAATTTTTATCTGGCTGTTTCCTATCCCCTTTATATTCCTTTCTGGAAGACTTGGATTTAAATCGTCCAATCACACCAAATAATCAGTTTCCATACAGCATTTTTTCCGCCTGCTCAGCTTTACTCAAAGATAAGCACTGACAAAGACAAATTTATCTTGTATTTTCAAGATCCAAATTCTCAGAGATTTAGAATTCTTGTCAGCCCAGAATAAAAATAAAAAAAGGAGGAGTTTACAAGGCCAGGAAACTTAGCCCACAGTACATGCACAGTAAAGGAAGGAGAGGAAAAAACAGAGCAAAATGGAATAATGATGCCATCAGATTTGAACACTTCTTAGGATCAAACTATATGTTACATTCAATTATGTAACACGGGGATCCTTTCCTCTCCTTTACTTTAAATCCATTTTACTAATCATGTTTTGATTAGGACCACCACAAACAGTGAAATAACTTCCCACTAAATTGTTCTCTTCTTAACATTTTTCTTTGTTTTTCTAAAAAAAAAAGGGAGAAAGAGAGTGTGGCATACTAAATAATATAATTAGTACCTTAACTATTGGCATTCTATTAAAGTAGTTTCTGAATTTTGACCAGACATCAAAACTACTTACCATATTTCTGAATAAACTTTCAATAACACAAGAAGTTTGGCCTTTTGAGGCCAAATCTCTAAATAATACAGATTTTAAATTGAGTATTTAAACAACTGAAAAAAAATCACAACCTGAGGAATTTAAATAGCATTAAAGATCTTCAGTTATATATGCAACTAAAAGTCTTCCTATTTCCAAACAACAGCAAATAGGAAACAGCCCTATTTCCAAACAGTGTAACTTCTGCTTCCTTCCAAAACTTACATAAAAATTGTTACTAAAATGTATTCAATAATATAGTATAATTGATGTTGTCAAAAGTTCTTTTCCAGTGCCTGGACACTGAGGGTATGGATAGGGGAAAACACACTACAAATCCATCTTAACAAGGCTGAGCACCTTTCAGTTTTTGACCCCTGGGATCAGGTAGGTTTTTTTTTTTTTTTAAATTAACCCTTGATGGGGTTTATAGTCCTTCAGACAAAGTGGATGTGAAGTCTGGGGTTTGAACTCTGCTCAAAAGAGCAAGATATAGTTGTGGACGGGGTGCCTTTGATTAGCCCATTCGTAGATTAGGAGGTCTGTTCATTCTCACTCATGTCTTATTTACTTCCTGATTAGATTACTGCAATGTTCTCTACATGGTACTGCCCTTGAAGAATACTTGGTAGCTTCAATTGGTCCAAAACACAGCAGCTAAATGAGTTTTCAGCATGCTTTAGGGGCAATTCAAAATGCTGGTTAGGTTACTTGCAATACTGCCTATCTCTGAATGTTTCACCTCTCTCTCTGGATCCAATAGGATGGGCATTCTGCATATGCCCTCTATTAAACAGGCCATCTTGCAGGACCAAGGAGACTTGCTTCTCTATTATGATGCCTGGTCTACAAAACAGCCTCCCTTTGTGATGAAGACCTGACTTTAGACCTGGGAATTATGGCAGAATGCTAAAAGAACCCAACAGGTCCATCAGTTCTATGAGTTTGTTATCTATTGTCTTGGTTTTCTTTTGTACTGGATTATTTTTAACTATGTTTGGTTATGGGTTATTTATTTATATGATTGTGAACTGATCAGAGTTATGTATTTAGGACTTTCTCACCATGTACATATTTTTCTCACCATGTACATGTATATATCCAGACTAGACTGGGTTGTTTCTCTGTGTCATATAATATATGTGGGTATATACATAATTTTGTATTTATTTATTTAGTCATGTTTATGTAGTGTATATTGGAGGTGGTGACCCTTTGAGAACTCTATGGATTGATATTTCATTTTAATGTATGCCAATTAGTTGTCAGAGTCTGAATCTGCGGGGGAAGATGAGCTGGAACAAGAGCTGACAGAGATTGAGAGGGTGGCTCCGTTGGCCTTGGA
>JANHJO010001936.1:0-11013 GCA_032468235.1 Pseudoxyrhopus heterurus | reverse complement strand
TCCACCCATTGCTTCTTGTCCTGCCCTCAGGTGCTTTGGAGAATAGCTTGACTCCCTCTTCTTTGTGGCAACCCCTGCGATATTGGAACACTGCTATCCTGTCACCCCATCCTTCTTTTAATTAAACTAGACATTACAATCACAGTAACTTATTCATAAACGATCGCTTCTATCACTCACCATAAATGTTTTGAAACAATTTTGTTTTTAAAAATTTCCAGAAGGTTAACAATATAGGGGCAAACTGATTTACAAAGACATTCCAAGCTGTTTTTTTGATTTTGACAACTGCCTTGCTGCTCACACCCTTGTCGTGTTACTATCACAATGAAAATGGGGAAGGAAATGGGAGGGAAACTGAAGAGAGACTCCCCACCAAGAAAATGGATTGAGAAGGCCAATGCAAGTAACTCTGTATCCTCTATAATTTGTAATCAGAGCTTGGTTCATAACTAAAGCGGGAAACATTTGTAATTGACCATGCATTTGGGGGTCTATGCCTAGCCTTTGAAATGCTTTTATGTTCTGATTAAATAGCTGGCTTGACAAGGTTTGCTTGTTAAAAGAATAGTATCTCTCTCTTTATTTTTTAAAATTACAAATGTAAATTGTTATATTGAAAAAAAAATCAATTATTTAAACACAAGTATTTGAATGTTTAATTAACAATTGGATGACGCTAATGATTTCAGCTTGTCAGAAATAAAACTTTAGACCTGGAGTAATAAAGAACATGCTGCATTATTTTAAGAAAAACCACTGACAGATTTGCTGTCTAAAGTTATATGAAAAATATATGACTCTCAGTCAAAATGTATTATTTGAAATGATTCATCTGCCTCTTCCTCAAGAGCTTTTAGACCAACACATACTATATCAAAAACCAACTCAGCACATAAAAAAGAAGAAGAATGAATTGGTCCAAGCATAGAGAGATTCTTCTCTTAGGAGCACTTAAACTAACATTCTCCATCCCTGTGAATAATTTTGGTTGCAAGCTTAAACACACCCACCCAAAATGTGGCACCTACATTCTTAAGACTAGGTAGTAACTTATTGGTGGAAAAGCCTCTCTTTTCTTTGCATCACTGCTGAGAATATAGCAAAGACTAAAATATTGCTTCTCTAACAATAGTCCGAAATTACATTTTTGTCTTGGAAATAGTAAAGGAGCAGCGGCATTGTGCAAAGTAAAAACCAAATAGATAGCTCATTGTCTGCATATGGGTAGCTTTTTAATAGAAAGAAAGCAAGGCAAAGAAAGAGCCAGAGAGATAGAAATGTGTGCCTGTATTCAGTGGGAACCATCATCAATAAAGACAAAGATATGTACAATAGAAAATAAATTGAATCCAGTTTTTCTGACTGGAATACCAACAAGGTGATATAAAACTGCTTTAAAAATAAGTGGTCTCTTCTTGCTCCAAAGCCTTCCAATATCGTGGCAGTTGTCAGAAGCATTGTTCAATAAATGTTTTCTGGAGCTTTCAGCTCTTGATGGAGTTGAGCCAATGTTTCAGTGGCAGCTTTTAAGGGAAAGAGTGGGAAAGCAGGGGAAGAGGGATGGCAAGGAACTGCTTTCTATCTGCAGGGAGAACCGGTCCACCCCAACTCGCAAGCTGCACAGCTGGTTGTGTGGCAGTTCAATACAGAAAGCGATTTGGCTGTCTTTTTTTTAAAAAAAAACACACACACACACACATACACAAAGCCTGCTTGTCCTCTTTTGCTCTTTGCCACCCACTTGTATCCGAATCCAATGGCACCCCTGCCAAGAGAATGAGGGAGTCCTCTCTGGTAAATGGCAGCCTTTGTGTAGCTGCAAGACAGGCTACTATCTCATTGAAACAAAAGAAGAGAAGCCATTTGCCTAATTCTTATTAATCTCACTTGCTTGTGTCACGCCACTTCTTCTTTTCCTTTTTTTTAAAAAAAAATAACAAAACACAAAAAAAGCAGAGAAAGACGGTTTTAAACATCTCCTCTGACAGTATATAAAAAGTGAATCAAAGAGCAAGCCAAGCGTTTTCACCAACTACTCATTAGCAACAGCTCGAAAAGTAAGGCACACTTTGTTAAGCAAACAGAGAAAAGAAAACAGGAAATGGCCCCTTGCCTTGAAAACTTTGCCTCCACAATCTTATTAAAAGCTATATAGGAAATAAAAGAAGGATGAGAACAAGAAGGGAGGAGAAGAGTATAAAATACTACACCAATATTTGGCGAGCGGATTCTCTTCTTGACTACGAAGGGGGATCTTCAAACAAGGACCCCATGTCCACAGCCACACAGTTTCAAGACAAATGTCTTTCTGGACAAAAGAGGGAAAAGAAAAGGGTTTTGTCCGACTACAGAAGAATAGTCTGAAATCTGCTGAAGGAGTTATAGTTATCTCTGACAGCTCCAGACTCTCGCAAATACTCCCACAAGACTTTACCACAGCTTTTAACTAATCAGAGTTCTTTTCTGGTGCTTGAATAAATCATGAAAGAGCTATACCCCCAATAAATCTGACCTCCCATTTGACTTGAATGCGTGGCTCCTGAAAAATATATTTAATATCTGCCACAAGTAACACAATTTGATATTTAAAGTGAAACGTGTTTCAGTGATACATATACTGCACTTAGATTAGGACTTTAGTTGAAATGACAAGTCCTGAGAGAGGGACAAACACACATGCATTTTGTTAGATAACTACTGCTGTTTGTGTGGTACATTTTGCAAATAGTCACAGAGGCTGTCTTGTCTTGACAAATAAATATTTTCTAGAAACTGGGATGTTACCCACACCCTATTGCTGGTAACCTTGTTTTAAGAGGAACTAGCAATGTTTAACACTTTTTGGTAGTGTTTAAAAAAATAAAAGTTTCATATGCAATTAAGAGTAAAGTTTGCATCTAAATGTCATTTTCATATATTAGTGAGTCAAAAATTAAACCTGAAGAGCAGGAAAAAATCAGAATGCAGGCTGTTTCTCCTGCCCCTCATGAGAATCACATAGGCGAGCAATCAAATACTTCTAAATATTTTGCCTATATATTATATCTTAACAACTTAAATTAATTGAAAAACATTGAGATAGATGATGGACAGAGTCATGCTACATAAGGTACAGCATAATTTAACAAGCTATAGATGCAAGCACATTTATTCCTCAAGTGTATTTGTAACATTAGGTGGCATAATTATATTTACATTTGGACACAATCCAAATAAAATTAAGCATTTATAGTTACAATAGGTTTTAGCTAGAAATGTCATGATATTTTAATCTTTGAATCAATGAGATATGAACTAAATAGTAACAACCACCAGAAACAGAGACCTCTCCCAAACAAGAATTTCTCTGGATCATGGTGGTGGCATTTTTAATAATGTATCTGTCTTAGGCAATATGTTTGAGCAGATAGTAGCTGGACAATCCCAAACATTCTTGGATTACATTAAGTTTATGGATCCAAATCCCAAACATTCTTGGATTACATTAAGTTTATGGATCCGGGTAAGTCTACCTTAATTCTGAATTAGCATGGAAAGAGTTTTGGTCACTGTAAATCTTCTTCAGAAAAAGGCTAACAAGAAAGATATGTAAGCCCTGTAATTTCTAAGGTCCCTGGCAGCTTTCAGTACTACTGTTCTATCTAAAGCTGGGGACAAGTGTATTACACATTAAGTTGCCCTTACCAGATAGTTTGCTAGCAGACTACTGGTCTGAGCCCATGTTCAAATCTTGGGGTTTCCCATTTAGGAGATTAAGTAGGACAGTGATGGCTAACCTTTTCAGCACCAAGTACCCAAAGTGTGCGCGTGCGCACCCCCCAAATGCAAAAAACATGCATCCCCGCGCATGTGCCCTGCCCCTGTGCATGTACCTCCCGTGCACCCCACCCCGTGCATGTGCACACATCCCCCACGCATGCACCCTGCCCCCCTGCACGTGCGGCAGAGACTCAAAGACCAGCTGGCCAGCAGGAGGCGTGTACGCATGCGTGGCATTGCTGAGCTGGGGCAATGGCTTGCATGCCCACAGAGAAGGCTCTGCGTGCCACCTCTGGCACGTGTGCCATAGGTTCACCATCATGGAAGTAGGAGATAAAGGGCAGATATGTCTCCCTGAGAAATGAGGATCTGCTGCTTAGCAGAGCAGACAATATCAGAGAAGACAAACATTTGATAATATAATGCTCTTTATACTTTTTGGAACACAGGATGTACTAGTGAAACACAAATTACTGAAAGACATGGAAAAGAGATATGGTGGAAGTGCTGCGGATATATATATCGGTAGATACTACTTACTGGTAAATAGTGTGAATAAGTGCTGAGTTATATAGAACAATGGTCTGATAGTATATTTGTCCTTTCTTGAAGTATTGCGAAGCTATGTAGACACTAATGAGGTTCAATAAATGGATATTCAAGTCTAGATACCAATTTGGGTGATGATATTCAAATTGTTTGGCTCAGAGTTGCATTGCAAGGGGCAGATTTATAATTCTGGAAAACAATTAGATCTGCATTGCCATCAGAAGTTCAGTAATTTAGACAATAGAAATAGATGTCTCTAGGATTATTTTGATATGGTCTCAGAATTTTATAATGCTCCTCTTAGAAAGATTAATTAGAACTGTTGGTCACAGCACTATATGAAAATCTTTTCATTCCGGTTTCACAGACCATGTCTTTATGCTGGAATTATTATTTGTTTTTTAATGTTTTACATAATAATGTAAAACTGCATACAATAATCTCACTGCAGTTATTGTATACAAAAACAAGTTCCATGGCTTATTCCAACAGTTCATCCATTAATCCCAAAAGAAATACCGCTGGTCTCAATTTTGTATCAGTCTTAAATCCTTTGAATCATTGCATGTATTTGAATTTAAAACTTACAAGGATTTTTTTACACAAGCACCAAACATAATAAAATTTCCCTTTTTCTTCTTTTAATTTCTAATATAAATTTGAAGTGTCTTTATACTTTCTGGACAATTTCTCTGGTGACATATACCAACAATACATCATTTTATAAAAATTCTCTAAGATTATAATAATGTAAATCTCAAAGCTCTTTCAGCCATTTTCCCACCTATATATTATAAATTTTTTTTAGCCCACTTTACCATATATATTTTTACTTTTCTTTCTGTTTCAAATTTGAATAAAAGTCCCGAGGGAAGAGAATATACGTAGTTCAGGGCTGAACTATGGAGTCCTTGATGTTCTCTGAGCTTATGTGACTAGTGACAATTATGTATGCTTTCTAAATGAATCTTATCCATTTTATAAAGTTATCTCCAAAATTCTTATCTTCCAAAACCTTGGTCAAGAAATCTCAGTTCAAATTGTCAAAGTTCAAATTGATTTCTTAATCTAAGAAATCAATGTGGCTTTTCTTTTTCATCATGTTGCTCCATATATCTAACTCATTTCTAACATTCTTCTTTAGCTTTCTTTTAGGTAAAAGCCCACATTGATCCTCATGAATGAATTCTTATGAAATTATTTAAGCTAATCAGCTAGAATTGTTGTGTACAAATTGTAGCCATTATACAATGATATCAGCCCATACGATAGTCCTTGATTTATGAGTAGAATTAAAACCAAAATTTTCATTACTAAACAAAACAAATGAGCCCCCTCCCCTGTTTTAAAACCTTCTTGCTACAGTTGTTAAGTGAATCACTACAATTGTTAAGTTAGTAACGAAGTTGATAAATTAATCTGGCTTCCCCACTGACTTTGTTTGTCAGAAGGCCACAAAAGGTGATCACATGAGGCCAAGACACTACACTTCCAAGAATTGATTATAGTATTCCCAGAAATTCTACCTCTAAAACAACATTTCAATGTTACATGACCTCATAATCCTGATATATCCAATACTAAAGTCATTAATTTTATTAATTTTGCTAAATATCCAGTATTATTTTTATAAGAGCAGAGAAGAGAACTAAGCAGCCAGTTGCAACGACACTAATGTAATAGATATTAACGTAATTTTGTTGAAAAGTGAAGAAGAGAACACAGAAGGCGTATTTCTCTAATGTACTACACTATAAAGTTCAACTTTATACTTCTTTCATTATATTGTTTTAATAATTGCAGGGAAAGGAAAAAATGCCACTGTTCACTTTTTGATGGTGCCTAACATCAGAATTCTAAACAAAGTATCTGAATGTTAAAAAGGAAGACCTAAAAAACAGAACGCAGATCATAACTGCTCCAGGAAAGAACTCAGATTCTGCAAAAAATTTCAGACACGGTATAGATAGTTTTCTTCCTAGATTGTAGCATTAAGCCATGAGCAAACAATATCCAGTAAATTTGCTATGATATTTCTTGGTAATGTGAGGGAATCCGTTTATATTTTCCATTTCTTGCTGACAATTTGGCAAGGTGTAAACAAGCAAAAAGTATCTAAGCTACTTCCAATCTTCTTTTCAGGAATTATATAGTAATTACTATCTCCACATTCCCAAATTACGTATTATGGTTTCCATCTTCCTATAAACAAACTTTTTAATCAATAAATTACAAAATTACCAGTTCATTTTTTTTAAATTTCAAGCAAAAAGTCCATGAAGGGTTTCCAGTCTTTTATAAAGCAGCCTTGCATCTTCTATTGTAGCACTTTGCAGTATATAGCTATAACTTGAAAAGAAGAAAGAAATGCTCCTGGAAATGAGAAAGCTTGAGAAAAACAACTCCAGAGGTATCCTTCTCAGAATCCTCCAAAACCTAGTACCCTTTGTTGGAAATTTATTGAATACTGTACTGAAAAATGTTTTTCTCTCAAGTATTTTTTTTTAAATGGCTGGGCATTGTTACCATTAATTGGTTATTCCCCAAAGGGTAATCCGAAGAAATATAAACTGTTGCTCATAACATGAAGTCAATATGACTGGCAAATGACTCAAATGCATCCACTTCAGAACATATGGGATTAGATATAGCCATTTTAAAATGATTAGCTGCAATTTTCAACAAACACATCCATACGTAGCTATAAATCAAATATATGTCCCAATACTGGGTTCAAACTTTTAAAGAGACTGTGGCAATATCAAAACACAGTTTAATTTTCTTGATATCTCTGAAAAAATACTTAGGCTTCGATCATAAACATAACATTAAATATTGAGCAAATGCTTGTTGTCATTCTATTAGGATATAATGGTGGAATAATCAAACTGGCAAGGATCAACCAAACTGGGTAGTTTATGCTTGCAAAGAAGTGCCTGATTGTGGACTGACTACCATTCCTTAAACTTCAGGAGAAATTGCTAAGTACAAGAAAATTAAAAGAAAGTAACCAAAATTAATTAGTTTCTGTCTTATACCCGATTCCACACATTTCAATCTTCAAAGCAGCCCTAACTCTATAATACAACAGGGTTATTCTCGACAGAGATTATATGCCATCGAAAGAAAATTAAATGTTGTGTGAAATAAAAATGTATTGTTTCATGGTTTAGGATTAATTTCCAGATGGTAAGAGGGAAATGAGGGTAAGCCAACATATATTGTAAGAAGCACTTCTAAGCAGCTCGTAGAGACACATTGAGGATTGTTTAAGACAAAGGAAGATTTTAAA
This sequence comes from Pseudoxyrhopus heterurus, assembly GCA_032468235.1. Classification (NCBI taxonomy): domain Eukaryota; kingdom Metazoa; phylum Chordata; class Lepidosauria; order Squamata; genus Pseudoxyrhopus; species Pseudoxyrhopus heterurus. Next base: position 3,410 of record JANHJO010001936.1, on the reverse strand, counting down.
TAGTCCAAAAATAACCCTACTGACACAGAGATCCCAATTATATCCACTACAGTATTTATACTAGGATTAAAGCGATGCAAATATGGAAAGGTAACATAACAGCTAAATATTTTGACTCAAAGAGTGTAAACAGTTCATTGGTTGGTTGTAACAGACACATCTTAATGGCAGTTCTACCATTAAGAAATTCTCTCAAATTAATATCTACTTCAATAGTGGCATTAAAGATAAGCTGTGTAATTTATTTATTTCCTAAAAAAGGAATAATAGACTGGGCTGCTTAATGCTCCACCATTTCCTATACTGAAAACCTAGCCTCCCAAATGATATAATAATATTCTATCTAGAATTCTAGATGAATGAAAATATAAATGTTTGCTATTTCAGAAAAGTTTGTGTGTATATGCCTTTTATTGCATCCTTATTACTTTATAGAGAGAAATGATGGTGTAACACTTGCTTCAGAAACTATATTTTCAGAACAGAACACATCATATGGTAGGGAAATTTAAGTAGTCTCGCATTTGTCCAACTGCTGTTCATAGAGATCCCCAGAGCTTTCTTTCAAGAGCGAAAGAACAAATGTTACCCAGTATTTTATGTTCATCAATTCTTAGAAAACTCCAAATAGTCTGTTGACAATTATATAACACACTAATGGACAATCCATGACAAAAGCAACTGTTTCTATTAGCAGGCTGCTTTCAATCTTGCCATGAAAAGCATTGTAATGACCCATATATGTATTCCAATGTTACAAATGCGATATTTAAAACCTCAGCCATATGTGCATCATATTGTTGTAAGATCCTATAGGATCCTTGTCTTATTTACAAAGAATAAAAATGCTGCTTGGGTTTCTATAAAACACCAAGCAATCATAAAGCTGGCACTTATTCCTTTTTTAATTTTCAGAATTTCTCCATTGTCTTTTCAACAGCTATGCTATTTTATGTTAATCTAAACTTATTCAACTTGTTTATTTTATTTATTTGCTAGATTCTTACGTTTCAGAATAGTTAAAGGGTGTGAAGAAATTAATTATGGCCCCTAAACCATAATTTTATAGGAAGCGGAACAAAGTTGGTTAAATTGATGTTAGTTATTATATTAATGCAGCCTCTGGAATAACAAGTTTGAATGTCTTATCTTACCAAACAAATGGAGGGTCACAGCCTCTGGAATAACAAGTTTGAATGTCTTATCTTACCAAACAAATGGAGGAATTCACATTTGGTTATGTGAATTACTCTTCTATTATTTTAGAATGTTTTATACAGAGATTCTGACATAAACCAGCAAATTCGTTTTATTAACCTCATCTTAAAATGTCATGAATTCAACAAATACAAAGATTGCACATATTGAGTGCCTCAGAAATGTTTAACAAGAGTAAGTTACAACTGTCTTGTTAAAAGTGCAAGAGAGGACTTTACACAGGTAGTCTCGTCTTACAACAGTTCATTTAGTGTCCGTTCAAAGTTACAACGGCACTGAAAAAAGCAACTTATGACTGTTTTTCAGACTTATGACCGTTGCAGCATCCCCATAGTCACGTGATCAAAATTTAGATGCTTGGCAACTGACTCATATTTATGACAGTTGCAGTGTCCTGGGATCATGTGATCATCTTTTGTGAACTTTGGATACACAAAGTCGATAGGGAAGGCAAATTCACTTAACAACTGTGCTATTAATTTAACAAATGCAGTGATTCACTTAAAAAATATGGTGAGAAAGATTGCAAAATGGGGCAAAACTCAATTAACAAATGCCTTGTTTAGCAACAGAAATTTTGGGTTCAACTGTGCTCATAAGTTGAGGGCTACCTGTATACAAACTGGTTTGGTTTTGTTCTATTATTATCTCATTTTCAATCAACATATGATTTTAAATTCCTTTTATTATTCATAATATTTATTATTGTTTGACATTCTTTTAATTAGATTAGCAGAGAAACAGAGAGGAAAATTTTAATCTACTTTTATCCCCACCCTTTTCCCAAGATTTCAGATTTTACTCAATTGACATTTTGTGAGAAAGTGAGAAATATTACTTTGTGGAATGACATTCATTGGAAAGCTTATGACTGGGAGAACATCAAATATGCGGTGAATTCTTAATGCAGCCAGCTGTAATATAGTTCATTAAAATGACTTCAATGTGCATGTGTGTGTGTGTGTGTGTATGCACATTTGAAGTACAGAATACAAAGGAAGAAGTCAGCTATCTCTTTTAATGTAAGATACATGAAAAACTCCTTTTCATGTTGCCTAGAACCACAAATTGCAGGTGAACAACTTCCTATTCTTCCAAAGCTCAAAACATTTGAATGTAGCAAAATATGCCTTCCTAATTGTTCATTTTCTTGCCATCAACTAAAAATATGAGTAGGAAATCAACTTTTTTTAAAATTAGAAATCCTATAACCTTTTACCATTGGTTTGATAACTGGCTTGATTTATAGGCCAGAATATCTGAAAAGCACCAAGCAGTCCATACCGGAAATATCTACTGACTGACATGAAGTTTTCTAATCTAGCAAAATATTTATCTCCACCACTGTATTATTCTCTCACTGGTAGTATATAAATTCATAGTTCACCCACAGGCAGCAAACATATGACCTGCAAAAAATACCTTTTGCTGCTCTGTTTCATTTTTCTTTTAAAATGTGCACACTTTTCTAGCTTTACTTTTTCATTTTTTCTTCCAAAATTGAGTCCTTTTTTTGCTGTATAAAATCCATCCATCATTCTAGTTAGATTTCACAACAGAATCTCCTCAGTATGCAACTATAATTACTTTGATATAAATGTGCTGTTCAACTCATCATAATATCCGTATCCTTCCTTTTTCTGAAGACAGTGTTACAGGCAATTCAACCACACCTGAGGCCAGCCATTTGGTCTTTAAGCAAAGAGGTTGCTAAGTGAGACCATGAGTGTGCTTACGATCTTATTTTAGCTTTCCTTGCTTTAAACACCTTTGAAAGTTGTAAATGTAAGGATTGGTCACAAAGTTACTTTTTCATTATCGTTGTTAACTATGAATGGTCACTATATGGGACAGTTGCCAAACAAGAGCTACCTGTAGAGATGAACATGCAAGCAGCTCTTCTACAGCTTTTTCAAAGGACTTTTTTGAAAGCTTATCTGAAAACAGATTAACAAGAGAAGGGGCAGAAGCAGTAAAGTTGACTTCCAATTTTAAGGCTATCTCCTTTGTCCTCTTTCCAAGAACTACAGAATAAACCAGTGCAAAACAACAGCGCTTCCGTTTTCAGGGTCTTTGACAGATCAGGAGCTGCAGTGGCTCAAGTGGTTAGAACACAGTACTGCAGATTAGCAGTTTGGCTGATTGAATCCCACCAGCTCCAAGGTTGACTCAGCCTTCCATCCTTCTGAGGT
>JANHJO010001935.1:84846-92579 GCA_032468235.1 Pseudoxyrhopus heterurus | reverse complement strand
TCCTGCAGCAGCCACTAGGGGGAAAAACAGCTGAGGCAGTCTTCCCCAATCATCAGCTGTGCTGAAAACAGAGCGAATAAAGATAGCTAGAGGCTCTGGGCGGGCAGGCAAGCTAAAAAAAAAATTTTCCCCAAAAAACCGATGAAACCAGTTCGCTGGCTCCACCCACCCTTAACAACTGGTTCGAGCGAACTGGTCCAAACCGTTAGAAACCCACCCCTGAGCAAGGGGTTGGACTAGAAGACCTCCAAGGTCCCTTTCAACACTGTTATTCTGTTATCCTCTGAAACTGCTGGTTGGCCAACTTCTTAATTACCTTTCAACCCAAAAAGAGAGGTTGGAAAGTTATCCAGTATGGTGGATCCAGCAAGACCTCTTGAAGAGGTGGAAGAACAATGTTCTCACTAAAGGAAAAATTCACCACCACTAGAATCCACCCACACAACACAATCCCTGGCAGCTTTAGTTAGACAGAAAAGGCATGGATCTAGAGATCAGGTGGCTGAGCTCACAGTCCCAAGGATCATGTCCACTTCCTCAGGCTTAACAGGTTTAAATTGTTCCTAGATAACTAGGCAAGACTCTGCCTTAATCATCTCCCTAGGACTGCAAAAAAACCCATCATCCAACAAAGAATGAATTCAGGTGACTTTATCTCTATTCTTGTTTGAAAAGGAATTTTATCATTGGGAACCTCAAAGGATTCATCAGCAGTTTTGATTATGTACGACAGTGTATGTGTTTAATTTTCCTTTTTTTTCTTATTGTTATGTAAAACTGACTCAAATATGACTAATTCAATAATATGACACAAATGCATAGGTAAGAGTAATTTTCATTAGAAGATGTTCTAGTATATATTTTTTTTTCTTTTTCTTTTTTCCATTCTCCTTCTTATTGTGTAAAATAAAATTAAATGGAAAAGTAAACGTTGAAAAAGTAAACATTGAAAGTCAGAAATATTTTCATGGGCTTTTTTTTTTGTTGTTGTCTCATTTGGGGGTGATTAGAAAACTTGGAATAAAGCCATAATTGTAACTGGCAAAGAAACAAATATTTTTTCCTCATAAAAATCTCACATACCTTCCCCCATTTAAAAAAATGTTTTACTACCAACAAACATATTTCTCTGTTTATTTACAAGGACTGTTTGGGCCTCTTCCCCCCATCCCCTGATGTATAAATATGTTTGAATCTTGCCTTAAAAACATTGATTCCCCTGTAACAACAGATTGTGGTTGCCATGTAGCTCAGCTGATTCAGTGGGCAGGGGTCTCCAACCTTGGCAACCTTGCCTGAAGACTTGTGGACTTCAACTCCCAGAATTCCTCAACCAGAGTTGAAGTCCACAAGTCTTAAAGTTGCCAAGATTGGAGACCCCTGGGCTAGAATAAACCTGCAGTTCAATTGAAAACAAATTTACTTTGGAGTAAATCGTTTGGATTTGTAACACAAGATGCTTAACCGGGCTACTGAAATATCCCCTTTTATGGATGGTGCAAGGCATTTAACGCCTAGCTCCACAGATTGAATTCCCACTGCTATTAATGTACAGGGAGTCCTCGATTTACAATCATTCATTTAGTGACCGAAGTTACAACAGGGCTGAAAAACGTCCTCACACTTACGACTGTCATGATGTCTTTACGGTCACGTGATAAAAATTTGGGCTCTTGGATGGTCCCCATTTATGACTTTCCTAGCTGGCTTCCAACAATGGGGCAAACCAGATTCACTTAACAGCCATGTGATTTACTTTACAACTGCAGAAAAAAGATCATAAAAATGGGTTTGACTCACTTAACAATTGCCTCACTTAGTGACAGAAGTTCCAGTCCCAACTGTGGTCCTAAATTGAGGATTACTTGTACTGAAAAATACCTAAGATTACTAACCAAGCATTCCATTCTTTTTCATGCCTTTTTTTTGTCTTTTTGAGAAAAAGGAGGAGAAAAGGGGAGAAAAAATTCTTTTCTCTATTTTGATTTTTAAAACATTGAGCATAATAATGGGGTAATTATCACAGCTTCTGATCCCCGATAGTGAGTTTAATTTATCTAATATAATGAAGAAACAGAGAATATTCCTGCAATCATAACATCTTAAAATATCCATGTATGAACTCACCTTCCTGGCATCAATTTTAATTTTTTTTTTTTTTGAAAAGGGGGCCCATGAACTTTAACAACAATCATTGTGGGAAAACACTAATGTTTTTATTCCCCTGGGAAAAAAAACACAGTTACCCTCACTGGGTGCACAGAAATTTGAATTTCACCTTAAAATACAGGTACATATATAAATAGTATATTGTAAAAAAAAAACAATGTGATTTATAAATTTTATAGGCATATTATCAACATATGGGACTTGGATAGAGATGGTTACAATGACAGCAACAGAAGATGATTTAGAAGGCTTTAGGAAAGTTAAAACGATTTATAAAACAGTGCTTATCAATAATCAACACATCAAAAGGGGGGGAGCGATGGATCTGTGGATTCAAGACACGCTTTGAGAATTTCAAGAGGTGGTGCCCCAATTCCTAGATCCATGCAAATTCTGAAGCTCTGAAGCAGGCACATATGGAAATCTTGTGCAGATTAAGTTTTCCCATTGATTCTAATGGTGGGACTTTTGCTCATATGCTACTATTGGCGTGTCCAGAAACTGTCCCTCCATCAAAATGGAGACGTCTTTAGTGAACGAAACCTTCACTTCATACCAAGCCCGTGAAATCAGTGGTTTTCCAGAGAGCAAGCTTTCCCGCATTTCTGCTCCTACACCGTATTAAGAATATACAGATAACTTATCACCTCTGTGAGTACAAATGAAACTGATGACGTTTTGATATTCAGAGATCAACATGGATGATTCTGGATGAAAGTTATAACTGTCCCAAATGGAGGACACATTCGTGAATGTTAAGTCATAGGATCCAATCTGGGTCGGTCACCGAGACTACAGGTTTAGTCTTCCAAGATTTCAGACTTGTGCTGGAGTCCGTCCTCAGGGAACGTCTCTCTACCAGAATGTTAGAAGTAGAGAGAAGAGAGAGCTTCTTTTCCAGTGGAGAGAGGTTCTCAGGATGGGCTCCAGCACAAGTCCAAAAGATTAAACCTCGGGTCCCAGTGTCCAACCCAGATTGGATCCTGCAACGTTATCCCGGGACGCGTAAATTTGCCTTCATTCGTAATGTTAAGTTAGCATCTCAATATTCACTGGGAGAGTATTATCTCTCCTAGGTAAGTGCCAAAGTTCTTTTTGCAACACACAACGTAATTTTTGCTAATTTTTGCAACGTAATTTCTGACATTTTGCTTCAGAAATTAGACAAAATATTTTCTGAAAAGCAACCAACTTTGGGGGGGAGGGGGAGGATAAAAACAAATCTGGCCTCACGGTTCCCTCTTGCTCAAATTGCAACCTGAAAAATGAAGAGGATTTGATGCAAAAACCTGATGCGAGACTTCACACATGCCACGTAGTTACTGAGAGGTATGAAAGTAAACAAATCACACCAGTACCTGAAACCTTAATCAAGACATGAGAAAGTGTATAATATTCATACATTAACGACGGTCCTATATTTTAATATATAGAGAGATATATGTATATATTTATATATGTATATATATATATATATAGCATTGTGTGTATAAAAAGGCTTGTGGATGAGTCCTTGGTGAAGAATTTTGAGACATTTCTGTAAGTGGTTCCATCGAGAGCAGGAGAGAACTGAACAGAGATTGTTAGCTTTAAGAAATTGTTGCTGCGTTTTTGCAAATTTTCATTGTACAATAGGAAAAAAGAAGGCCCCCCCAAAGTCTTCAATGTCTACCTCTACATACAATAACTTACAAGTTTATTTATTTAAATAATTGTAAAACATCTTACATTTTTTTTTTCATTTGAAAAGAGATTAAACTATAATTCAATACACACACACATCCAACATTCCACCACTCATATCAGCATATCGGTTTTATAGGAAAGTCCCTCATGCTGGTACCCTGTTTTGAGATTTCTTTTTTTTTTCTGCATAAACTAAATTGGTATCTGAAAGGCTCCATAGAAAATAGAAACTTCGATTTTTTTTTTCCTACAAAGTAAAAGAAAGAGTATCCAAAATATCAAGCTCAAATGGTTGGCCAACCTGTTCCTTCTTTTAATATTCTATAAACATTAGGAAGGTTTTGAGTCCACAGGGAAAGAAAAGAAAAGGAAAAGAAAAGCTTGTGCTCCATATACAATCCCGTAACCTGCATACATCTGGATCTTGGCCAATTCCTATTTTTCTTTTTAAAAAAAATGTTCTTGAGTATTGATGTCTTCAACTTGCAACAGCCTCTTCGCAATGCTGTAAAATTTCCGTTCCTTCTGGCACGTGGCTTCCCCCAAACAACTGAGCTTCTAGTGCTTCATGTTTTTTTTAAGGTCCGTAACAAATAAGTAGTTTTGTGCTGTAGAAAAAAAAAGGGGGTGGAGGCAGGGAAGAAATCCCAGCAATGCCTTCTCTTCATTCACATTGGAGGTACAACAAGACCAGTCATGGCTGGAAAACAAACAGACAGACAGACAATATTTACATTTTCAAAACGGAAACTTGCGGAAATAACGCAGGGGTCAGCAAATGGGGTAGAGAGAGTGGATTTTCAAAAAAGATGGCGGCCAGAATCGCACCATCGAAGCCCCGCCTTCTCATAACATACGTCATAAAGAGAGGCGGGGCTTCAGTGGCATGGTTCTAACTACCATTTTGGGGGGGTTTTTGACCTTCCTGTGGAAGATGATTTATTTATTTATTAAATTGATAGGTCACACATCTCATTCTCAAAGCGACTCTGGGCAGTTTATAACACAATGAAAGCAAATGTCTAAAACCATTAAAAAACATAAAAGTATTAGAAGGGATGAATAAAACTAAGGACACAAGCAGATGAAACTAGATACAGCCTCAGTCATTTGTACCTGTTCCTTAACAGATTGTGCCTTTAAATGTTAAATTTTCACTAGTCCAAATTGTTTCATTCAGGATGCAAATTAGGAGCATACTGATTATAAATCACATTTTTCATTTTATTTATGCATTTAAAAGGTTTATATGGACACCCATCTTAAATATCTCTGGGCAGCTCATGGTAACATTTAAACAATAATGAAAAATGTAAATGCATATCTATGTAAACATAAACCTACATTCAAAGTTTCTTAAAAAAGCTAGCAAAGCACTTATATCTGATTTATGGCTGTCCACTCTACAGTTAATCTTTTATAAATACGGGGAAAAACAAACACATCCATACACCTTTACTTCTTCCTTATAAATCCTAACCTATTTTGACACTCATTTTCCTATCATTCCAATGCTGAAAATATTCTCACGTGCTTTTCATCCGGGGAACCTTCAATGCACCCCTTCTTAATTTTACATGTAGGTTACAAAGTTTTCAACAGCCTCTAATGTTTACAATGCAATCCTATACCTGTCTACTCAAAAGGAAACCCTGTGGACTTACTTCCAATTAAGTAAACAATATAAGATTGCAGAGTTTATTTCCCATTCTGACTATTTTTCTGATTTTGTTATATTCTGTCTTAAGTTATGAATAGCTTGGATGCTAAGTACTAAATGAAACATTAGCCTTCTTCAGACATTTTTTTTAATTCATATGCTGGCAGACAAATGGCATTTATTCTCTGCTCCAGCCTTCATTCTCTTTATTAGTTTTTGGTAATCATAGGGGGAGATTAGTAAGTAATAGTCATCCTTTTTTTTACTTCTCAAATTTATAATACAATCATATACAATTAGTGTGTACATGCAGGGGGGCGGAGGAAGAACGGAAATCCACAAAATACCCCCCAAAAGAAAATAAATTGAAAAGGAGGAGGGGAGAGGTATTGAAACAGCCTTGTAACTGAAAATCCGAATTTCAGATTTGTAACACAAGTTGACCAGAATGAATTTGAATCTCTCCAAAACATAAGCAATATTGGGCTTCAGCTCTTGGACAGGGGGGGATTTTTACTTTACTTTATTTATATCCCACCTGTATTATTGTACAAATAACTCTAAGCAGCCAACATAACTAACACATCTTACTCCTTCACAACAACAACCCTTTGAGCTGGGTTGGACTGAGAGAAAATAACTGGCCCAAAGCCACCCAGTTGGCTTTCATGGTTAAAGCAGGATTTGAACTCACAGTCTCCAGCTTTCGAATCTGGTACCTTAACCACTAGACCAAACTGGCTCTCCATATGAAATAGGCCGTGTTTTCTCAGTTTTAACTTTCATTCAGTCCAAAGGGGCCTTTTAACCTTCTCAAATTGGTGGTCAGGGAAATTGGCAACATGGTTTTTTAGACTTCCTCCATGAAAAGGGTTAGGGGAAATTTGCTTTCCTCCAATGGAACGAGAAATGGTAAGAAAATAAATGTCCATCAAGGAGGTATGAGTGATTAAAACCAGCAAGGATATTTTTGATGAAAGACCAGGAAGGATAGCAATTGCTTTGGGCCAGCTCGATCCTTGCTTCACTGCAATAAATCCCTTTCTAATACATGGCTTCTTCAATTATAAAATAATTGAAGGAATATTAATTGATTTCTAAAATGTCAAAATCTTTCCTGGTATAGAAGAAGGTGACTTGGTGGATTTGTGTAGCTTGGCTTTTGTTCTCGGAGGCTGTTCCCTCCCACCTCCCACCTCCTTGGGGGCTCCGCTGTCAAAAGCCTATTTCCCAGTCTGCACCACTTTTTATTGAATGTTTGTGAGCTTCGGATTAAGGTCTTACACCACTCGCAAAGCTGTAATTATTTTTGCCTGTATTACTATATATTGAATCGATGTAACTTTTCAATAAAGGTGGTTCAATGCAGGACAAGGCATTCGGCGATGAGTGGGGAATATAGGAACTGCCGTGATTATCCCACAGGGATCCTCTTTCTCTCTCTCTCGCCTTTATTTTACTTTATTGGAGGAGAGAAATGGAAGAAAGAATTGGAGGTGAGCCGCATTGTATTAACCTCCAAAGGCAGCCATTATCAGATGAAATGCTTGATTAAACTTGTCAAAAATCAACCAGAAGCTAAGGTGATGTGCACATCTTAGGCACTAATAATGCTAATAAACACATCTCTGAGAAAGGAACTCTGGCTTCTTTCCTTTTTAAAAAAAAAGAAGAAGAAGAAATTTTGAGCAGAATAGTCCTTAAGATGCAGCTAAATGAAGGAATGGAAGGAGAGGCGAGAATGTAAATAAGTGCATTTCCGAGGGTGTTGGAAATCTGCCACCATGTTCAAAGTTGGCTACTTTTCTTGCCCAACATCAGTGATCTCTGATGGCAAGATTCTCAGCAGATCCCTGTGAGACGCTCCACCAGAGTTGAGTTCCCACAATTTAATGAGGTAGCATGACTCCAGAAGCTTAAAATGATGGGTTTCGATCTCTTGAAGAATAGAGACAATGTGTAGCAGAAAGGAAGCAACTGGTGCATGCATTAGCACCCATAGATCCTTGTTAGCTATCTAAAGGCAGGAAGCTGCTCTAGGCCTCCAGGTCCACAGACTATGGGCTACCTCCAAGTAATTACAACCTTTAACCAGAATTAGACATTAAATAAAGTCTTACAACTTGCTAATGAAGGTGCTTCCACGTTCACAATTGTTTTGCACATCCTCCCTATTTCTTTCTGCAGTACAGATTGCATTCGTTAAATGTGGACATTC
>JANHJO010001935.1:77346-79846 GCA_032468235.1 Pseudoxyrhopus heterurus | reverse complement strand
AATGACAATCAGGTGACTCCAGGATGCTGCAAACCATCATAAATACATGATGATTGCTGAGCACCTGAATTTTGATCATGTGAACTGTGGGAATGCTGCAATGTTCACGAGTGTGAAGACTGATTGTAAGATATATATTTTTCAGCACTGTTGTAACTTTGATCAATCATTAAACAAATGTCTATAACTTGAGAACTATCTGTATAAGTTAACATAATTTAAAGCAATACCTTTTATTCAGCTATCCTATGACAGTTATGATGTGGCCAGTTTAACATTACTGGCATCCATCCTAAAGGGGCCTTAAACTTCCACTGAGAATTAGCAAAAGATGAAGGAAACACCTTTATTCATCTAAAAGGCCCAGTGATAGATAGCATTTTTCCTAAATCCCAGATGGCTTTCTCTGTTAAAAAACAGGAATTTAGTTTATAGGAGTTTAATATTTCAAAAGCAGCTTTCTTTTCAGGTGAAGAATCAGTCCCATATATTAATTACCTTATTCCCTTTTGTTTTAGATAATATTAGACAGACATCTTGATGCTTACTCATCTCCTGACTTTATAATCCAGTTTTAGAAATCAACTGAACTCCAATCAAAATGCAGCTGTCTTTTCCCATGCTATATAAAAGGTTTTATCAATATTTTCTTCTAATATGTTTTTTATTGAATTGCATGTTATCTGATTTCCCATTAAACATATTTGCTTATAATCCCTAATAGCCTTGGATTTAATCACTGAACTTATAAAGGGATACTGTTTTGTGCTCTATGTAAAGATAGCTAGAACAGCTAAGTTCAACAAATCTTAGTTTTGGTAGAAAGAATTATCTCGTTCCAGTCCATCAGAATCCCATCTCACTTCTACTGTTTAGTTTAATCTAACAAATGAAACAAAATAATGTTAAGATATTTAAATTTAGAAGCTGGAGCAGTAGGGTTGCACAATGAGTCGGAACACACAGATATAGCTGATTGGTTGCAGAAAGCTGCCATATTTTTCAGATTATAAGACGCTCTGGACTATAACACGCACCTAGCTTTTGGGAAGGAAAACAAGAAAAAAAATCTGCCTCTTTCTTTATTAATATAAATAGAAAGAGCATCATGTTCAAAATCCATATAGACAGTGTGTTGTCTGGATTTTGAACATATTGGTCTTTTTATTTATATTAATAAAAAAAAAAAATCTGCCTCTGCCTCCCAGCATCCATCTGGTATTCATCTGGCCCATTCGCCATGGCCCATTTGCCTGGGCCTGTTTGCCGCTGCCACAGCCCGTTCACCATAGCCCATTCACTGCAGCCCATTCATTGTGGCCCGTTTGCTGCAGCCTGTTTGCCACCACCGCCTCTGCCCGTTCGCTGCCGCCCATTTGCTGCTGCCCATTTGCTGTGGCCCATTCGCTGCTGCCGTGGCCTGTTGGCTGCCGCGGCCTGTTTGCCATGGCCCATTTTCCGCCACTTCCCATTTGGCACCACCACCCATTTTCCGCTGCCTGTTTTCCGCTGCCTGTTTGCCACCACCGCCGTGGCCTGTCCTAGAACAGCTGATTGGTGCTGCACCAACCCCCCCTCCCCCCACCGCAATATTCATTATATAAAACACAGAGACATTTCCACCCACTTTTTTTGGGGGGTGGGGAGTGCATGTTATACTCCGAATAATATGGTAATTCCTGCATGAGGCAATATAAACTGTGATTGGTTGCTGTGGGTGTAAAGGGGGAGTTTCCTTGTTTCCCACCCTTTTTTCTTCTGTGTGCCCCTATATGATCTGTGATTTACCTGATGGTTTACCTGTTTGTCTGACTATCTAGTTTGCTGTATATATAGTGTAAAATATATTTATTTATATAAAACTACAGTCAGCATCTCTGATTTCATTTGGACACCTACTGCACAATTCTCTGACAAATGAGCACTCTTTAGAAGGGTGTATGAACATCAGAAAGTTTACCACAATGAAACAACGCATGTTGAAAGTAGGTTAGAGGACACGAAAAAGACATGCCAGTGATTTTAACCGAGGGCAGCAAAACTATACCTACCCTATTTAATTCCAGTATGTGAGGGTCATAGGAGATCAGTAAATCACACATCGTATAGCATACCAGCTAATCTATCCCAACCCTCTTTTGCTGGCACCAGTGAGAGCAACAGGAGCTGCTGCTGGCCACAATGTCCTCACACTGGCAAAGAGACCCAACAGAGGGAAAGTGCTTTCATTCACTTCCAACAGCTCTGTGGCATGCCATCTGTGCTAGAATGTGTAGCAATTTTTGTATCCAGCACAGAAAGATTATGATCCAGCAGTGGGAAGGAAGTCTGAGATCTAGCCACTAAGTCATGCCTGAAGAATGCACACCAGATATTCACTTGTGCACTTAAGTTTTTTTTTTGCAAGAAAGCAGGTACCATTACTTGATATGGCAAAAGCAAGAGTTGTCATATTTCGACAAGTGAACTGGAACAGGATAAAGAAATGGCAAGTGCAAAG
>JANHJO010001935.1:62586-73287 GCA_032468235.1 Pseudoxyrhopus heterurus | reverse complement strand
TTGAAGACCACAAGTCTTCAAGTTGCCAAGTTTGGGGACCTCTGATCTAGTCCAACATACTCTTGACACAATAGCTAGTTAGGTGATGTCTCTAGGAAGCTGGCAAGGAGAACCTGAATATGGATGAGCCTTCATGCTGTTGTTTTCTCTTCTCTCTCCAGAAAGTATATTAAATGACATGATACTACTATCAGTCTTTACACTTTAGCATGGCTAAGCAATGGAATCGTTAACCTAGACTGCTTCTGGAATGCAAAAATCCATAATTTCATTAACTAAGTTTGTCCTGGGGTTTGCTCAACTCACCTCTAGCATGCGTGAAGAACCCCATGTCTGGAGCTAAACAATAACATGGTCTGCCTTTCCCCATCCCTATGATTCTGAAGAAGACTGGGATTTATGCTCTAAATCAGGCATGGACAACTATGATAGCCATGCCAGCTCAGGAATTCTGGGAGTTGAAGTCCACAGGCCATAAAGTTGCCATAGCTGCCTACCCCTGCTCTAAATGGATATTTAGATCATTGAGACCTAATGCATATTTCTACCTTGTGTTCAAGATGGCAGGTGGGAGCTTGGACACAACACTCTGATCATCTCACTAGGTCTTAGGCTACTTTGAGCTTTCAAAGTCTGATCTAATGCTAGTAAAAAAAGGAGGAGGATAAACATATAAACATCTGGATCACTGCAGAGGCCAGGTAAACCTGGTAGGTACCTATGAGCTTCCTGACCAAAGAGGAGACCTCACACATGGATATTTACAACCTGTGTTGCTTGCCAAAGGTTCTAGGTTGAATTCTATCTGCAGGGAAGGTGGGAAAAGTTCCTTTGAAATTCTGGAAAAACGGCATTCACCAGTGTCAGTAGTACTAGGTGAGATGGCCCCAGGAGTTGGACTCCTATGTTTTCACCCATTCCTCAGTATAAATATGTTATTTAGGCTAGAGAAAGCTACACGATGTACCATAAACTAAATGAGCATTTAGTTTATCATACTAGAATGCTCTATAATTTCATATAGTCTGCCAGTTTCTAACCTTTATGCTCCCCTACTAAAGCTCCTGCCCCTGCTTTTATATTCTTTTTAGACTCTTGTTCTTATATACTGTATACTTTCATTTTTAAATATTTTAGCTTTTAAAATCAAGACCTTGATGTATCTATTATATTTTTAATTGTATCTACCCTGCCCTCTTTATGCTGCTCTATGACAAATGATAAATATTTGATTTAATATGACGTGTCACTTAGCCTGGAGAAAGTTACATCTTCAAGACCCACGCTGAGCTTCTTTGGAGTGACTTGATTCAACTGAAAATCACTGCATTGGAGCAGATCTGTGAAGCAAAGTAGCATTTTCACTTTTTTTGCTTTTCAAATTGGAGTCGCTGCTTTGCTCTGCTTTGGCACCTCTGGACTTGCCATGGTTTTCTGCACATGTGCAGATGCCCCCTGCCTTGGAGCAAGCAACAGAAGAGGGCAACGTTCACCCACCACCCTGTGATGCTTCCCTCAAAAGGGAAGCTTTGCCCTCGGACACAGCAATAAATCATTGACAGACTGACACTTCAACCTTAGCTCAGCTTCTCAACTTGACTTGGCAGAAGAATCATCGAAGGCTAAGCTACATTAGGGTCTTTATGGCAGGCAAGAAGGAAGCTGCACTCACAACAGTTGAAAGCCTACAGCCAGACGAAGATGTCAAGAACTGTTATATATCCTCAAGGGTTTAAATTGGAAGCTTCTTTCTCTGGAACTTCTGAACTACTCATATTTGGTGGAGAGCTAGGTAGCCTTGGAGGAAAGCAAATGTGGCAGGTTGAAAGAACAGCATCTCCAGCTTGAGAACTGCTGGTTTGTTTTTATTTTTTGTTTTGCTTTGCCAGCCTCAATCTCTACGATGAGCACCGAGGCAGATCATGTCACCTCCGAGATTTGGAGCGAAGTTCCCAGGCATATATTACCCAGTTGGCAAAAGTCTGATCTTTGGAAATGCCTACAGACTTCTGTCAATGGACTGCTTTACGTTCTGTTGACTGAAATAGGGGAGGCAGGAGGGGGGGGAAATCAATATGGCAGGGCTGGAGAATACAATTCATAGCCTGTCACACAACAGACCCCCCTGTTTCCCTGCCTCCATTTTCTCACCTTTTGGGCTGCTGGAATGGGGGTGGGGGCGGAGGGGCTGGAATAAGGAAGAGGAAGGGTAAGAAAGGCACAGCATAATTAACATCTGTCTTCTGATTTCCAAAATTGGAAATTCTTGCACCAAAGACTTCAGTTTTTCTACCTTACTTTTTAGGGGGTTTGAGAATGTCTTTCAAATTTCTTTGGGTGGTGTTTTTAAATTTCCCTTGTTGTTGGAAGTACTAGAAGATTCTAGTTCACATTTCCTCATCATTTGCTGCCCTCGCTTGCCAGTCTGAGAAACCGTTTTTACAGGATGCGTTTCTTTGAAAATTGAATTAAAACATGAGAAGTCAACACTACAGATGGCAGAAAAGAGAGGACACTGTAGTGAAAGACAGTGTATTCACATATATTCTCTTCCCCAACCCATTTTTTTCAGACTTTATTCATGAGATTGCCACTGTAATTTTTTAAAAGATTTTTTTAATCCTTTTTTATTACTTTTTAAGTAATTTAAGGTGCAAGCATTCCTATTACTCCTTCCTTCTCTTATTTTCCACTGGGAGGTAAGTTGGGCTGAGATAATGTAACTTGCTTAAAGTCACCCAGCCAGCTTTCATGCCTAAGGTGGGACTAGAACTAGTGCCTTAACTATTCAACTAGTAGACCAACCTTGGTCTTAGGTTTCTAAGCCAAATCCCCTTGGCTCAAACTGAATGAGAACAGATTAAAAATGTGATCATTTTTCTGAATGAATGAATGAATGAATGGAAGAAAGGGAAAGATTTGACTGGTGATTTAAATGCAGATGCAAGTGTCGTGTTTCTGCATTTACTCATGTAAGTTACTTGTACATCAAATTTAGATATATCAATAACAGCAATTTTTTATTCCTATCCATTTTATGTAATGACCTTTTGAAACAATATATGGCATAGCTTTTTTTTTTATAAAAACAGAAATTGATACTTTCTCAGCTGCAGGTGCTATTATATTGTCTGATGCAATGTTCTGGGAATTCAAATTAGTTTGATCATTTATTCATTCATTCATATTAAATAATTACTTTGGAACAGCCCAATACTTAAGAAAATCACCAAGGCCAGACTGTTTGGAAAGACCTGAGGATTGATGCCTGGTAGGATTCTTCATTACAGTCGGTGATTATTTTTATTTTATACTTCATTATTTGCAAATTATTTAGAACCTTTGGGAGGGGATTAAAAAAGCATATATCGTAAGGAAACAATAATGAAATGAAATGATTGTTATGCTCACAAATTTTGGACAATTTTGATTTGAGATTCTGCAAGATATAAGATGACTAGAATTCACAAAAGCTCTTGGTATTACAGCAGCTCTTGCAAGCTGACATCTGATGAAAAGTTCCCTTAAATTTTCTACACCACTCACAATGGAGAAAATAGTTGGCAAAGATGAGGAACTTGTGAAGATGGCTAAACTAACTTATTTGATTAGGGGGGAAAAAGAGTATTTACATTTAAAAATTCTTTTCTGCATAAAACAGAACAAAATGCATTTACAATTTCTGATTCTGCTTTTTTTTGTAATCATAGTTAAGAGATAACTTTATAATTGTATTTATATTTGCTGCAAAGGAAATTTGAAGTTTCGTTCTTCTATTTCTCTTTATTTTTCTTTGTGTACTTTAATTTTTTCTTCCTTTACTGCTTTTACTCTTTATTATTTTTTGTTAGTTAGGATCTGGCTTTCTATGTAACCAAAGACCGTGGGAAAAACCTAAGAAGGATAATGGGATAGGTACAATTCTGTGTACCAGACTCTGCTATCATTTTTAGGGGATTGCTCTGCACATAGGAACAGTGTGCAAAGTCCATGTTGAGGCATGCTCCCTCCCCCCATTAGCTTTGAAGTAAAATCTATGACGTATATAGGGATGAAGTTCTGGGAGAATGCCGGGTGAAGAAAATAGATGTTTGCTTACCTCTAAACCCATTTCCATTGCCAGTGGAGCACGCTGGGGAAGGGGACCCCTGGGGTCGGATGACAGGAGCAAAGGCACTCTTTTGTTTGACAGCAGGAAAGACAGAGGAGGAGAATGGAAGGATGGAGGAACTGCTTGAAGAACCAACTGTGGGGCTTGAAGACATCACTGAGAGGGAGGAGATAGCAACTTGAGTTAGAACAAGTAGGGGCTTGGAAAGGCGAACGATCACAAATTTGCACAATCAGATCATCCTTAAGAAACATCCAACTGAGGCTTCCATAAATTCCATAGATTCAATAAATCTCTTTGGGTCCTAAACATTCAATTTCATTGATCGATGTGGTCATTCATTCACTCATTCATTCAATCAAAGCAAATGGATGTCCCACAACAGATTTTTAATCCCAAGAATGCTACTGAGGCCCATATGATATTTCTAGAACATTTTTTAAATGTCAGTTGACTGCAGACCAAAGTTTTGCTTGAAATTGTATCTCCCTGCCCAGCAGAAGAAACAACAATGGTGAGTAGTAAAAAGTATCTTGTAAGGACAAGATAATAGTGAGGTAGTGGAACTGTAGCCAGAAGGAAACAGTGGAATTGTACCCAGAAGGAAATAATAAAAAGAGTATATCCATGCATGTGTATGTAATTTTAGCTACATTTAGCTATATTTGTATAACTGGTATTTTCATGCATTGTGGGCTCATGAATATGATATGACTCTTACAGTTTCAACCTCAAGTTTGCCATGTTCTTGATTATGTATTTTTTCTTAAATTCTTTAGCTTTAAAAGGTTGGGGAGCTTTGCAATGCAAATTTATTTTGAATATTTAAAAAGAATACATAGAGGAAGCTATGTTCCAAAACCCTACAGAATTTGGTGTTCAGTTACATTACTAATTGATTGGGTTCACCTACTATGTTACTTCAAAACGTAGTTTGCTTCTTTGAACTTAGTGTGATGTGTGAATCAGTCATTGTGATGATTGGGATATATTAGCCAAATCTAATGATTTTTCAAGTTTTAGCGGGTGACTGAGCTTGCTAAGCAGGATCATGCTTGGTCATTATTTAGATGGGAAAACCCCAGGAAATATTAGGATGGTTAGTCAGACCAGTTCCATAAAGTCCAACTTTAAAATGGTTGGACTTCCAGAATTCTCCAGTCAGCCTGGGAATTCTGGAAGTTGAAGTCCACCCATTTTAAGAGTTGAGAAACACTAGGGTAGACTGTGATGCTAGGGGGAAAAAACCCTCAGAACATCATAATGGCAAAATACTTTGAAGATACTGTTGAGACTATTACACAGACATGGCCATGAAGTCACCTAGAACCAAAATCAACTCTAAGGAGACTTCATCTTGTTTAATAACTTTATAAATATGGTGAATAACAAATGTTTTATTTACAATTGTGGTCCAGCCACAGTTAAAATGATCATTTAAGCTAAAACAATAGAAAAATTACAAGAATACTATATAATATATATCACTAAGTATTTATTTATGTTCTATATCAATCTTGACTTCAGGCAATTCTATGTAGCTTTCCTGCCAGCATTTTCAGAAGTGGCTCAGAAATATTATCATTTTCTTCTTGGGATTGAGAGATCAGGACTAGCCTCAAAGTCACCCAGCTGCAATTCTGTGCCAAAGGAGGCTATGACTTCTAGTCCTGTATCTTAACCATTAAACTGATTTTTATATATTTACAATCATCATAAAAATAATATTTAGGCAAGTATGACGTTCCGGTTAAGACACCAGGTTAGAAAGCAGGAGACTATGAAATTCTAGTCCCAATTTAGCCATGAAAGCCAATTGGGTGACCTTGATCCAGTCCCTCTCTCAGCCCAACCCACCTCACAGGATTGTTGTGTTGGGGAAATTAGTAGGAGGAAGATGTGTTGGATATGTTCACCACCTTGTAAAAATAATAAAGCTGGGATACAAATAAATAAATAACCTGACCCCCTGCATTCTGATTTTATTGGTTAAACCTGCCATCTCATTTTACTAACAGTCATTCTCAGCAGTCACAACTGCTTCCACCGATCAGTCTAGATCAGGGGTGTCAAACTCGTGTCACGGCGGTGTCACGTGATGTACTGGGACTTTTCCCCCCTTCGCTAAACTGGGCAGGGGCCTGGCCAGCGCATGATGCATCCGGCCCGCGGGCTGCAACTTTGACAGCCCTGGTCTAGATGATTAAAGAAGTAAGTTTTCAAATCTCTTAAAACATACAAAAGTGGGTGGACGCAGTTGAGAAACTAGAAGAGAATTCCATAATCAGGAATCAGGTCCTAAAATGTAAACTATCTGCATGGAGCAGCTCATGAACAGGGGAAGGGAAAGACCCTTGTTCCTATTAGTCATGTACCATAAACAGGATCATCTCAACACAGGACAGATGACGGCAAAGAGCTAACCTGAGCCAGGATAAATTTCTGTGAAGGGAGGAAACTTGGGAAAATGAGGAGGTCCACAATGTTGTGAAATAGAAGATAGTTAAAATTTCTAAATAAATATTTTCAAACAGATTTCCCCAGCCTAATGCGTTCTATATGAGCTCCCTACATTTGCCATCCATAGGGCACAGTAGGAAATGTGGTCCGAAAGATCTGGACCAAATTTAAAACAAGCAAACAAATTTCACTTTGGGTTAAGATGCTTCTATTAATCTGTGTTACACCTACAGAATCACCACTGTGTTTTTACACTGCTGTATATCTTCTCTAGCTTCGAATGATTCTCTAATTTTACTTTTCTCAAGGATCTGTCAGCAATCTCATTCTAAACTCTGATGGTCAGGAATATATAATTCAGCTGCTATTTTTCCCCCCCCTCTGGAACTGAAACTTGGCACACACAATTCAGCCAGGATGCAGAATTTGTAAGTGTTCTCTTTTCTTAAAAGAAGGAGGGGGGGGAAACCCAGCAAACATCTGTTTGGCCAACTTTAAACTCTGTGTGCAAAAGCAGTCAACATTTCATATTTCTGCTTGACTTTTTTTTTTTCCAAACAGGCCACTTATTACTAAAACAAAACAAAAACAAATTTAAAATGTTCTCGTCCTACAAGCGTGGACAAGTGCGGAAAACAATTCAATACTGCCACTGCTTAATAAATGTCTTATATAATTGGATATAGACATGGAAGTAGTGCCTAATGGCTGGAGAGACTTTATCCCTGGATGGGTGGATAAATCTGTCCTCAAAATCTTACATCAAAATATTGCACTATGTCATCACACACAGATACAACGCACACCCCTCTTTTCCTGGGAATATGCCTAATCTCATCCACTTTATTCTTGGGTGCTTGAGAATGTTGTTTTAATTTTCCTCCCAACTCTGAAATCAATCCTAGCACATTTGTTGGAATTTAATCTCAGTTTTATAAAACTGCAGTTATTTGCCTATTTATTTAGCCTTTGAGTTAATCTTGATTCCTGGTGACTACCTGGAGAAGACTATTTGACATTCTTGGCAACGTTTTTGGATGTGTCTCGCCAGGACCTTCTTCCTAGGACTGACCCAAAGTCATCCTGTTGGCTTCATGCTTAAGGCAGGACTAGATTTCACGATCTCCTGATAACTCTCTCTCCCCCCACACCCAAAAAGCACATTCAAATAATATTTTTTTTTTCTAAATGTGGTTAATACTGGCAGCAAAGTCTAGTATCACTAGCTGCAATCTCTTTATTTACGTTCCTGTTGCTATTTTAATAAGACCTGGTGTTGACTGTGGCATTCTTTGCAGGAAAAGCAAAGTTTTAATCATTCTTCTAGATTCAATGATATAGCCAAAGAGATATTTTCCCCCCAGTCCTAATCCATGACTTCTCAGCAATATTCAGAAGACACCTCAATTCTTACCCCATTCTATTCTAGTATCTCCAAGGAAGCAAAAGAAAAGGACCTGAAATTCATTTGCAGCTGAGCCCTCAGTAAAAATTTAAAAGAGGGAAGCACTGTTTTTCTTTCGTTGTTCAACGAAAGTTATTTTGGACTATCCTTAAAACATACACATCAGCATGGGAAAGATGTTTTTAAGGGACTTATCTTTCATATACTGATCTGATTTTTGCAGATCTGTTCTCTTGGAGTTTGACCTAGTTGTCCCACAAAGTGCCTGAGTTTCCCTAATTTGTTTGCCCTGGCTGAAACAGAGTTGGCCAGTTGCAGGTTACTGCATATAAAATTGGAGGGTGGTAGGAAAGGAAGAAGTTAAACGAAAGATTGAAAAGACACACACACACACAAACACACACCAGGGTTTTGGATAAAACATTTTGGAAGATCTTCTTCTTTCTTGATGATCTCTCTTGGAACTGTGGCTTTCTGAGAAGTTAGCCATAACTTCTCAGACACAACAGCTTTCCTGTAAGGGGGCCACCACTACTAAGCCCAAGGCATTGTGGAAATGAAAATAGCAACATCCAACCACATCTATCTAATACATTAATTGCACACCGATTCCTTTTGTATTAAAGGAGACAAAAATTTAGGAACAACTGCTGATGGATATTTATAATAATGGAGGTAAGGCTTAATCAAGCAGTGACTACATATTTCCTCTCCTTTTGGTACTCCTTTTCTTTCTCATCTGGGAACATTCTTCTCATTGTCTCTGTCCTTTCTTTCCCTCCCTATACACAACTTCAAAAAAAGTTGTTATAGTTAAAGATTAATAATAATAAAATCAACTTGTGGGCAACTTGGAACTGCTTGTGGGCCACTCCTGGCATTGGAGATCAGAACAGAACAAGGAGAGCAGGGCAGACAGAAATTATGGATTTTGATGGGATATTAGATTCCCAGTTGCTGGTGCTGAAGGATACCAAGAGCTAAAGTTCCAGAGAGACAGAGCCACCTTATACATTTGTGGCACATAACCACAAACAGTTGACAAAGGCAATCCTGCGTTCTTACAAGCTTGCTCTGCAGAATCTTGGGGCTTAATTGTCTGATTACAAAGTTGAGGCACCCTTCTGGCAGATGACCCAAAGAAAGGAAATAAACATTTTCTGGCAGATTGCCTCTTAAACTTAAGTCAACCCCAAGGTCAGGTGGAGCTGGAGGAAGAGAAGAGAAAGAAGCTACTCACAGCCATAGGGCGATCCTGTGGGAGAACCGTTAATAAATCCAGGTGAACTGGGAACAGCCAGGTTGGACATGGGGACATTGCTGTAGCCATTCATGCTGTTACTGGGGGTGCTGTAATTAGACTGCTGAGGGGTTGTGCTGGAGGAATAACCTCGTGGAGATATGCTGCTTGTGTTGCGGATGTAGCCTGAAAGAAATAAACATTCACCGAGTGTCCATCAGTAAGGATAACAGGATGGTCTCTCTTAGACATGTGCTGTTCAGTTATCTGGATCATGAATAGATTCATTCTTTCATTCAATCTTTATTGATCATAGATCAGCACCAAAAGCTAAATATTAAAAATTAAACAAAAATTGAACATTAAAATTAAGCAAATCTGAACAGAACCGAACAGTAGTTTAATTTTGCTGTTAGCTTTATCTGTTGACTGTGGCTTTTTTCTACATCGTGGATAGATGTCAGGCCAAATACCTTGGATAAACAGTGTTCTAGAAATTTATAAATTGTGTCCTGCTTCGCAAGGGGGCATTATTATATTTGAAATATATTTATCGTTATTCAATTAGGGTCACAATTTATGTATATGGTTTTTTTTTGTTTTTAGGCACATTATTTTCTCTTTGTGTAGTCTTGTTTTGTTTCACTTTTAGATTTCCTTTCCTTCTCCCCCTCCCCTTTTTGGAGTTTGTATTGTAATGTTTTGAATAAAAAATACAAAGAAAAAGAAGTTATAGAGAGGAAAAAGAGCATGAAGAAGTGCCCAAGTATACAACAAAATAACATTTCCACTGGAATCAGAATCCTAAATAATGATGAAAAAACAAGGTTCGTCGATCTAAATGGAATATGAGGGTTTACTTTCACTCTTTTCCAAAGGAGAAAAGAATTTCAATTTAATTCTCAAGGGTGGACTGTGGCATTCTTATTTAGTTACCAGATGGCCAAGAAGTGTGTGTGAATGCTACATTTTTTTTAAATTATACAATCCTCCTTCCAGCAGTCTGCAGCCTCCCTGGTTCCTCACACTTCAGTTAAGTCCCAGAGAAAGATCTCAAGAAGGAACTTCTTTCATGGGGTTTTCAGTTTGGAAGTGAGAATGGTGAGGGAGGCTTCAGAGCGATTGAAAAACATGTAAAAGAAAACAACCATCAGGATCATTTTCTTGCTCCTTCAAAGCAAAATGCTGCACAACTGCGTCAAAAAGAAAGGAAAAAATATGCATTTAAAAATGTAGATAATGGTAGAAAACAGACCTCATTTTCCACTGGGAAAGAAACTGCAAGGCAAAATTTGGCACAGTATTAGTTCAGCTTAAGGAAATCAACCCTGACTGTCCTTTGGAAAGACAGATAAGGTAAAGGTAAAGGTTCCCCTCACACATATGTGCTAGTCATTTCCGACTCTAGGGGGTGGTGCTCATCTCCGTTTCAAAGCCGAAGAGCCAGCGCTGTCTGAAGACGTCTCCGTGGTCATGTGGCCGGCA
>JANHJO010001935.1:42306-55565 GCA_032468235.1 Pseudoxyrhopus heterurus | reverse complement strand
TATATTGTTTTTAACGATGCTGTACGCCACCCTGAGTCCCTAGGGAGTGGGCGGCATATAAATTTATTTAAAATAAATTAAAAAAAATAAATTATCTTGTTATGTGAGTGAAGTCAATAGGTGAGGAAGTGAGATTTACCTTTGCTAGTCGTTCTGGATCACCAGGATGTCTTGGGATGACCTTCTGGAGTCTTTGGAAACCATAGTCTATGGTTGGCTCATTTAAAGCTGAAAAAGAGGGTGGAAAAAGAGTAACAAGTGATTTTTTTTGTAGAAGAGGGAAAAAAAAAACCCTCAAAAGTTGAAAATTGTTCTGCACTAAAAAAAGAAAAGGAATAATGAAAGAAGCCAATAATTAACGCTGCACGCACATGAAGGAATGGATAATAGAAGCTAACTAATCAAGAGGGAGAGGGGGAAAAAAGAAGCTTTTGAACATTTGTGACAGCTACTGCTCAAAGAGGAGGTGACACTTATGGCCAGGAGAGAATTTGCACAAGTTTATCTTGGGCATTCTTGGAGCCCTTTCTTCAACAGGGAAGCCCTTCAATGCTCATTCACACCCTAGGCACCTCACAATTGGACTAGGGCAATGTCTTTTGCATGGGGCTGCCCTTGAAGACCATCTGGAAGATGCGGATGGTTTAAAATGTAACAGTGTGAGCAGTAATGGGTGCTTCCAATTATGACCATGTGTCATCACTGCTACCTAGCTTGCATTGGTCACCAGTCAGCTTCTGTGTAATGGGGAATAAAAATAACCTTGAGGAATAAGAGGAATAACCACAATCAAGACAATTATCAGATAAAAGAAATTTTAGTCTGAGACAGAAACTTAATTTTAAAAAGCGAATGACACTTTTAATCGACTGTGAGAATAACCTTGGGAGATAGAAGGAAGAGCCACCACCTCGACAATAGTTTGGTAAGAGAAATCAAAGTCACAAAGCATCTCAGAAGGACCCAGATCTCTGGAAAGTTAAGCCCAGGGAGGAGAGAAGTGCTTTCAAACTTTCTGTTACTGTAAATTTACAATAAAGATAGAATTAGTTTTCGAGATTTTGGCTTCTTGTCTAGATTTCCTCAAAGAGGTAAGAGACCTGACACTCCCTTGCAAGTATTCAGACTTGTAAGATTCTTTATTGTAACTTTTAAAATATGAATAAAATTCGTATTGATGTTCATGATTTTGGTTTAGTCTGGTATACCTAAAAGGGCTGACATTCTGGGGGCAACTCAAGATGCTGATTGGATATATTGAAAATTGACCCTTTTTCTAACTGGGCAGCCTTAACAAATCAAATCAAATCAAATCAAATCAATTATCAACTTTGCTGAGCAAGAAATGATAAAATAGATATTATAGAATAGACAATTGAGATTATTTGGGATTACAGTATTGCTGCATAGCAATGAATAACTCTTAAAGAACCATCTTGGTCATCCAAAAGGAACGACATTTTCTTGTAATGTAGAATTTCTTCTCTAATTCTGCTCCCACTTGATGTGTCAGAAGGACCAAAGGGGTCTAATCTGGAGGTTTATCTAGTGAAGGACAATTCTGGAGATGATCACTGATTTTATTTTTCCTTTCAATCAAATTGGTATCTTGGTGTTCAATACAACTACAGATGTGGTTTTAGACAGAAAAAAAAATAAAGTCATAAAAAAGCTAAAAAAAACTTGCAAAACAGTTTAAACAGGGGTGATCAGATCATCACAACTCTAGTCAAGAGGTGCCTTCCACAAGGTGATATTTTGTCTGGAGTGCACATGTATTTATTACACTCACTCTGCATCAACAAAGTGGTCCACACCACACCATATTTCTCAAGAGGTCTCCAAATATTCATAGTTTAAGTTGGTTGAATAGAACCAATTACAATGCCATCTCCAAAGATGGCTTCCAGAAGACTATCAGGGATCTCAGCGTTGTAGAGTAGATGGGAAGTTGGACAAACATCTCATAAGGAGGCAAACCATTTTAGTACAGCTTCCAAGAAAAAGATTCCATGGAGTCATCAGTAGAAGAACTCAAGGAAAGTATTTGTTTAAACAAATAGTAGGTAATTTGTCACTTCAATGTGTCCATCCTGCTCCCTTCTTCATTAGTTCATCAGATCAGTAAGAGAAATTAAAAATGGCAGACATTTTGCAATCCTCTGCCTGCCAATAATAGGGCTGTCAGGAATGCCCAACCATTTCTGACCCATACTAGTTTCTTGAAGTTTTTTGGAAATCTATTCCACTGCATTTCTCTATTTGTCTGCTTTTCTTTTTTAAAAATAATAAATTGGTAGTTAATTATGGATTTATGATATTTTTTTTGCACAAGATACGTATCATACAATGACTTATTGTTTTCAGCTGAAAACATTCTGATAATGTTAACCTTCATAATTAAAAGATGGCTTATCTTCTTCTTTTAATCAGCATCTCACAATTCAGAGAACTAAAAAAAAAAAGTTCCAGGAGGTGCAAACTGGAAATGGTCATAGCATAGTGAGCAAAACCCTTTAGCATTGCAACTTTGCTTTGTTGGAATGTGAAGTTAAACCTGGTGCCAATTCAGCTTTTTATCTGGCCTCAGATTTTCCCATCTGGCTGTCTTTAGCAGAACAGAATGGAAGTACCCTACGTAGCCGTAATAGGCTCTGGTGACATGGATTTTGATTTATTTTAATGGAATAATGATGGGCCAGTTTAAAGATTGCTGGATGGAATCAAATGGGGGTTGAATGGGAAAGACTTGGACCTAAGAATTTCAACTTTGCTATACTTAGAAAATTTTTCGATGCCTATTGGGAAACATTCTGGATCGCTTAAGAAGTTTAATAATACACATTTCAACTGCCATAGAATCTATTTCCCTTCTGGGAGCAGAGCAGAGAAATTGTGCCAATAATCGTGAGAATTTGTCAGAAGCCTCTTGAGATCTTATATATCACTATCTGCCATTTCTCGTGTTCATTCCGAGCCTAATAGTTGAAGTAAGTTACATGTCTTGGATCAAGCTACAGGGATTATAAATTGGAGAACCTTTGTTTAAAAAAAAAAAGGAAAGGAAAAGAAAACCCAATGATCTAAATGCACATACTTAACCAAGAATATCTAATGGGAATATTCAAATTTGTAACTCAGGGATAAACTCTAACAACTGCTCAATATTAATTTTGAAGAAGACTACCTTAAATATGGATTTATTTCATGGTGGTAACCTGTAAAAACTAGGTTTAGAATTATAAGCATTTAATTCTTAAATATCTTAAAATTCTAGCTTTCAGGCTTTTCTAAAACAATAATATATATAAGAGCTGTTTCTATGTCTAGTTCAGGTTGTTACATTTTTTATTTTAAAATGCTAATACTTTGGGATTGAGGACCACTGTTATTTTTCCTTGGCCATGCAGATCAGTACAGGTAGTCCCCAATTTACAACCACAATTGAGCCCAAAATTTCTGTTCCTAAGTGAGACATTTGTTAAGTGAGTTTTGCCCCATTTTACAACCTTCCTTGTCGCAGTTGTTAAATGAGTCACTGCAGTTGTTAAGTTAGTAACACAGTTGTTAAGTGAATCTGGCTTCCCCATTGACTTTGCTTCTCAGAAGATTGCAACAAAAGGGGACACTGCAACTGTCGTAAATATGAGTCAGTTGCCAAGCATCTGAATTTTCACCATGTGACTATGGGGATGTGTAATGGTCATAAATGTGAAAAATGGTCATGTCACTTTTTTCAGTGATGCTGTAACTTCGAACAGTCACTAAACAAACTATTGTAAATCGAGGATTATCTGTGACGGTATTGAATGCCAAAATGGATAAGGACAAAAAACAAGATTTTCTTCAGTGTGACTTCCAGGTTCTAGACTGTTAATGCAAGTAAGTTGAACCTGGTTTCCTTATTGCTAGTTTTTCAATGCAATGAAAAAAAAAATCAACAATCCCTGTGATTATGGTGAGGAACAAACTGGATCTTGGTTCATTCAATGCCATGCACTCCTATTCATCTTTCATCTCTCATCTTTTACTCTTTATCTGTTGTGATTTTGCTATTGATGGTTTCAAGGTGAGAGAGCTCCTTTCTGAAGGTTCAAGATCTCTTCCAACTGTAACTTAAAAATCAGTATACCTGAACTGTCTGTTGCAAACTGAACTGAATGTACAGCAAACTTTCAACTTAGTAGACCAACAGGAGAGAAGGTGTCACCATAAAAGCCAAATATCTCTTAAACCTGAATGGGATTTTATTCATGGATATCTTATGCATTTTACACATGTGCGGATGGCAAGCAAGATTTTTACATACTTATGCACAGACGTTTGTAATATATGGACAGATTTTAGTTTGTTGCATCTGAAGCCAATGGTTTAGTGGTGTTAAAATACAAAGATATACTCTAAATCCCTTCTTTGCCCCAAAACAAAATCAGCAGGGACATACTTTCATGATTCAGTCTGTCGTTTCAGATTTCAAATCTTCACAAATAGCTGTCTAACTAATTAAGCCACGGAGGGGTTTCTCCCACCATACCAGGCAGGAGGAAAGATGCCCAGCATGATAACCAGTGCTTGGCACCCTGATCAGTCTCAAGGTTGTCATCCACACAACCCTGATAGAGGCGCCTCTGAAAGAAATTGCTAGCAGATCTTTAACTAGAGCAATGCTAGCGTGGCATCGTTTGCCATAACCTATTAAAAAGTACCCATCACAGAGAATATATGCATAGAGATAACAGCTCCCACATTGACATTTAGATGTACCCTTGGAATTTATCTTTAATTTTTATAGTTGTCTTTTAAAAAAAAAACAGTTTATGGGTCTTTCTTCAAACAAGCTGTCTCGGTGCTGTTCTTGTTCCGCTGATGCCTAATCAGTTGGAACATGAAATGAATATTGGATTTGGTATTAAATATTGAAGGACCCTCCTCAGATCTTCAGCAGCTGAATCATGAACTCCTAAGGTCCCTGCCTTGCCATCTACATTGGGTTGCTAATAGGAACAGGACAAGAAAGCCTTTGTGGCCAACTCCCTTGGGTGCTGCTGACTGGAGCCTTGTCTCAACTCGGAGATTGCTATCAGCTTCCCAGAGCTCCGACATTGATCAGGTTAAAGCATCCATCCAAAACTTTAGCCAATCTCTATCCCCGGTCAGGAACAATAGCTCCAAATACGACAGAAACAAATATATGCTAAGAGATGAGAAACTGAATATTTGCATTTCTATTGGCCTGGATTTGCTCAGAAGTAAACAAGAACTGAACATGGATTAAGCAATAGCCTGTTTCTACCAGGGATACCTTTAGATTTTAGCTTGGAATGACCTAACTTTGCTTCTAAAAGGAAGCAACATGTTAGGAGTGCTCCACTATTCCACTTTTCCCACCCTACACAAAATGAGCAGAATTGCCTAAATCTGTAGTTCGTTAGAATTTAGCGCCTTCCATTCATCTATCTTACTTTCTTATAACACATGACCAATGCGTAGAAGCACAATAATGTAACCCTGACTAGCATGTGTGAGGATTGCATCAAGAACTGTTGATGTAATATGCATAGCAATAGCATTTAGAAGTACACTTAGACTTATATACCGCTTTACAGTGCTTTACAGCCCTCTCTAAGCAGTTTACAGAGTCAGCAGAAGTAGCCTGCAGTACTGCATTCTAACCACTGCGCCACCGTACATATGATGTTTTATCTGGGTGCATCTTTCTGTGCAAGGATAAAACACTGTAACACAAAGGCAGACTTGACTTGATTTTAAATACAGTTTTATCAAGATTTTTTTGGTGTGATGTGCTGTGTGCACTGCACCAGTAAAACACTGCACACACACACACACACTCAAAAAGCAAACAACGAAAAAAAAGGGGGGATACGGTCACACATATAATAATACCAATTTGAAGATTGAATCTATCATGGCCATTTTTGAATGGCTGGTCCTCAAGGATAAACTACATGATTTCATGTCATGTTATATTTTAGCAGATATTTGTCCTGTCTTGCACTAGTTAAAGAAAAGTCAGGCAACTGCCACATGATAAAAATGTGCAAGTCAGATAGATTAAGAATCATCGGAACCCATGTGCATTTGAGCATTATGCCCTGTAATGTTCAAATGTACATAGAAATTACAAATCTAAATACATTAAATTAAAAGAAAGATATTAAAAAAAAATCTAAGTACTGGATTTGCATGGGCATAAGAGTCATCTTGCTAAGATGGACAGAAGACCCTGTTGAAAATAAGCAAAGTTAGGAGATGCAAATAGCTGAAAAATATTGAAAAATGAGGGTGCCTTTGAAGGCTAGCCATCATTTGGGAAAGGCTGCTTGCCAGGTAAATTTAACCCTTTTGTAACCAGAGTTTCTTTTTGCTTTCGGTCTTTCCTTGTTCATATATCTCTTCTCCTCCATCCAATTTTTTTCTCCCATTTCTCTTCCTTTACCACTACAGCTATTCCTTATCCTCATCTCCTTTTCAGCCATCCTCCTTTAGTGATGAATGGAAAAAGAGGAACAAGTATTTACACACATACTTGTTAGTTTCTATGATCAAGAGTGGTTGGTATGAGCAAGGCAGAAAGGCTGGCACATGCAGATAAATTAATTTTTGAAATTGAGTTTTTCTTTTACAAGCAATGAATTAATTTTATTTATGTATGGGGCTCGTATTTTACAGCCAATGAATTAATTTTATAATGGTTACTTTATTTTATAGGTAATTAATTTCAACCAGTGGTTATTAATTAATTTTTGTTTTGTCCTATCCATGCCCTTTTCTGGAGTGTGGTTTCACACACTCACTCACTCACACACACACACACACACAAATACAAATCTCATGCCCATTTAGAGAGGGAGGAATCCCTAGGATGGATTTCACCTGAAATAACAATTTTAAGTTAACAAAAGCTGGGCACGTCGCAGGATGCTTTCCTTGTATTTGTGGTTTATTTTTCCTTCTATATTTTTTTAATCCTTTTAGATGAGAGGACTTTCGTTCGTACTAGTAAATATGGCATTGCCCGCCCATGCCAATTTAATATTTCTCTGGCAATTTTGCAGGAAATGTGTGGCATGTTTTCCAAGATAAGACAGGCTTGGGTTATAGAGAAAAACATTCTCCTGCTTCGGGCAAAAAAAAAAAACCAAAAAACCAAAACAAAACAGAATAATGAGTAGTTTCTTCTTTTAAAGCATACCATCATTGTTAATAAGGTAATCTATAGCTTGTTAAAAAAAATTTCTACTGTCGTCATAATAGGTTCTGATCACTGCTGATACAGTGAACAGAAGAGAAAAACAACCACACTGGGTTAATTGTGAGGCTTGGAAGTTCTTTTATTGTTCTGTGTCTTTCTTGAAAGCATTTTGCTACCAGCCAGAAAGAGCTGGGGGAATTGGTTACACCAGGTGCAGCTGTATTTAATAGTTGTGTTTATCACTTTGCTTGTCATGATCTACTTAGACAAAGAGACTGAGAAATTGCTTGATTTTACCCTTGCTAATTTTGTGAAGCATCTTCTAGCAGATAGCAGCAAAACAACTTTCCCCCCCCCTCTCCTTGGGTGAACCTAACAAAGAATCTCTACCAATTTCCTTGCCTTCATTCCTCTGTGTGGCCAAACAGCAGCAGTGGAGTGAAAAACATCCACAACCACTGTCCTGTTTTTCATTCTTGCCTGGTTTTCAGATTGGACAGATGCTCTGGTAAACATCTCCATTAAGTACCATAGTGAGCATTATGTGGGACTACACGTACTTTTGGTCTGAAAGTTGCATCTGGTAATAACTAAAGCAACCAGGACTCCTTACACACACATCGAAACAGTCTTCCAACAACTGCACTGGCTGTTTCAAGATTTTTATTGTACCCATACAGACAATTAAGGACCAAGATTCTTGGTGGAATGACTTTAGGTTAGATTTGGCAATCACAAATGTCCTTTAAATTATTCACTAGGGAAAATAAAATCTGATTTCTGCCTATCAGCAGGAATATTGAGCTCATGGGAGACCCGCTTTTGACTTTCCATAAGGTCGATATTTCTCTGTTCATCCTTCTAAAAAAAAAAAAAAAAAAATTTGCCCCCGCCAAGTCAAGTTCAACTCTTGGGGGGGGGGGGGTGTTCAGCATTGGGAGCCAGCATTGTCCAAAGATGCACCTGTGGTCATGTGGCCACCATGTCTATATGCTAAGGTGCACGGAACACTTACTTTCCCACCAAGGTGGTACCTATTTATCTACTTACATTTGCATGCTTCTGAACTGCTAGTTGGCAGGAGTTGGGGATTCATCCCTCTACACCCACCCAAAACCCGTATTCCCTGGCAGCCAAAGCTGAAATAGACATGGAGACATGGAACCCAGCTGCTGTATAGTAGGACACAGTCCTTCTGTGAACTAACTGAGGTCATCTGAATCATCAAAGCTCCTTCTCCTTGATGTAACATAGAAAGTCTTGAACTTCAACTCTCCATAGGGAAATACATCACTCTCCTGACAGATCGCTTTGATCTAGTTTCAGGATGCCCCAGTACAGAGGACAGATTGGAAGAAGACATGTCTTCAGTAAATGGGATCTCAGAATGAGGGCAAGGAGCTGGTCTTTTCCTTCACAACCATTCATCTATTTCTTTTTTGGTTTTCTTGGCTTTCCTAATTTCTATTAAAGCTCGGAGACCCCAAGGGAAGTGTACTCCCCTGTCCCTCCACCAACAGTGTAAGCAATCAGGGAGACTGTGCAGCATGTGTTGTAGGAAATAACCCACCAACAGAATGTCCCGACTATCACTACCATCTCTAACAGAAACAAATAAACAAAGTAAGTTAAAAAAAATACTACCTACTGAACTTCAACAGAAATTCTCAGGAAAAGAATGTTCTGTTCTGTTTTTACAAGGTTAGAAAACTTTTGAGAATTTGCAAGGCCTTTTAATTAAGGCTACTTCATTAGGACTAATTAAAGGAAAGCTCAAAAACAAGGCAGGAAAATCCTCACGATGTTTGTTTTCCAGAACTTGATACTGAGAGGAGATCTAACTTAGAAGTACAGAATATAGTTTTTCAACAAGGACGTCATATTTACAAAGAAAAACTGTAAACCCATTTAGACATTATTTGAATGCATGGAGTATGAAAAGCAGGCTGCAAAAATATCATAAAAAGGACAACATTTGAAGAAAGAAAAACACTCTATTAATTCTTGACATGAAACCATGGTTTTAACCCTTAGTAGTTTATAAGAGAGGGAATTAAATGAAGTCCTTCCACAGTCTTGACTTTGTAATGTGATAGTTTCACATACCTGTATAAATAAATCTACCAGGAGCTCCTTTGCAAAATTGTTTGGATTTGTACGATAATGTTACTTCAACCACACCAGGGATGTGACGAGGAGGTGTTTGGACACGGATGGCATGTGGGGTGATCAGCTGAGAATAAAAAGAGAAAATACATTGAGACAGTTATGACCATTGTGATTTTGCCAGAAAAGTAGCACCCATTCTCATTATGTGCCTCTTGATGAATCTGTAGGTCAAAATTCAATATAAGGGAACTTTCCCAGTATTTGAAAAAGTGCTGAGTTATTTAGGTCAGCTCCAGATAAATGTCTCAGGTCAAACATTAAACAGGAAAAGGTTTTGCTAGTATAGAAAATACCAGCAAATTCCCATGCCTACCTCACTCCACACAAGCATGGTCCCAAATACGACTTGAAGCCCATCAAAAAAGTTGTCCCCTATAATGATCACCATGGCTCCACCAGTGGTCCAGCCTTCACTTGGACTAATAGCTTTGATGCATGGGGTAGCTAAGAAGAAAAGTTACAAGAGAAAGGAAAGAAAGGGACAATAGAGTTAGCTTTCGGATGAAGCTCCTATGAAAACTTCCTTTGATGGTTCTATGGCTCCCAATTTCTCAGCTTTTTTCCCTACATAACAGCAATGTAGCACAAGGCACAATGATACCTCTTACAGGAACCGTGGAAACATAACACTGAGTTGCAAATTATTAAACACACACACACACACCCAACCTCATGAACTTCCTGTAGTCATAAATTGCAATTCATGAGACT
Source organism: Pseudoxyrhopus heterurus (assembly GCA_032468235.1). Taxonomy (NCBI): domain Eukaryota; kingdom Metazoa; phylum Chordata; class Lepidosauria; order Squamata; genus Pseudoxyrhopus; species Pseudoxyrhopus heterurus. Next base: position 45,472 of record JANHJO010001935.1, on the reverse strand, counting down.
TTAGGTAAGAATGCCAAAATCTTAGACGATATGGCAACCCATTTCAACCATTTAGGTTCGTTTTCATCATCATTTGTGGTTGTCTGTATGATCGCACTCAGTGACTGCTGAGCTTTCTCTTCCTGGAAGATCTCCACCAAGAAGATCTATCCCAAACAAGCTTGTTCAAGTTTGTTCAGCAGGGGTTTGCCAAAGGCAGAGAGAAAGGACGAAATGAGTGCCTAAAACAGATGCTGAAAAGACCTTTTTCACCCCATACTCTCTTGCTTCTGGATAATTTTGGAAAATTATTTTGCCTTTCAGTGATTGTCCATCTTCTATGCTGTCAAGCATTTAGGACAATTCACATGAGAATTTTCATTCGGTTTCTATAGTTCGCCACCTCCCTGCCTTCTTCTCTAGTCTGGGAACTGAAGTTTGGAGAAATACTGAAGATTCACAGTATGTGTTTTGCTGCCTTGCTGGAATTAAGACATTGGCTTAACACATGAAGAGAAAGCAAGATTTCTTCCATCATATTTACTGAAAGGATCACAAATGACATATAATGTATTAAACCACAAAGAAACAAATTAGTGTTCTATGCAGCCAGGGAGAAAGAAGTCAGGTAAATTGGGATGATAAATGATGATTATGATTTCCTGTATTTAATTCGTCTGAGAACTTGAGGTGAGGTACATGGGAAGGATTCATGCAATGTTGCCTTCAATGAAATTCCTAGGAAGCAAGTGATGGCAATGGTGATGATGACGATGATGATGGAAATAGAGGGGGGGTGCCCAAAGTCTTGCATTGAATCCCCTGAAACAGGAAGTTGATGGTGGACTCACTAGTCCAAATTCTGCACCTGAATCATTACATAACACCTATTCTGCATAATAGCAATAGCATTTAGACTTATATACCACTTCATGATGTTTTACAGCCCTTTCTAAGTGGTTTACAGAGTCAACAGATTGCCCCCAACAATCCAGGTCCTCATTTTACCAACTTCGGAAGGATAGAAGGCTGAGTCAACCCTGAGCCGGTGAGACTCAAATTGCCGAACTGCCGACAGCCAGCAGAAGTTGCCTGCGGTACTGCATTCTAAGCACTGCGCCACCACGGCTCTTGCATAAGTGCTTGTCTTATCAAATTTTACTGGGAAGAAGGCACTGAATGATTTGTAAATCATTTGAATTATTTGAAAGTGTAAATTACAGCTGATAAAGCATTTTTAATGTTACTTCAATCCTGGCAACTTCATATTGCCTTGCATTCTCAGCCTCCTATCTTAGGTTAGAGGTGAACAACCCACAGCCTCAGGACTGCAGGTTGCTCCTGAAATCCTTCTCCATGATGGCTCCAGAGATCTTTAAAAGTTGCTACCAAGTTGTACTCTACTTAGTAATCATGTAGAGAAATGATTAAGCATGACATGCAACGTTTCTTTTTCGTTCTGTCTCTACCCATGATTTTTTGAAGTGCAGCCACCCATTGCCACGTGTGGCTCATAGCTCCTCAAAAATTATGCAGAAAGTCCTCAACGTATGACCACATTTGAGACCAAAATTACCATTGCTAAGCAAGTCATTTGTTAACAAGCTTGGCCCCATTTTATGACCTTTCGTGCCACAGTTGTTAAGTGAATCACTACAGTTGTTAAGTTTAACCTAGTGTTAAATGAATCTTGCTTCCCCATTGACTTTGCGTGTCAGAAATCTGCAAAAGATGATCACACGATTTTGGGGCAGTGCAACTGTTATAAATAGGTGCCAGTGGCCAAGGGTCCGAATTTTGACCACATAACCATGGGGATGCCGCAACAGTCCTCATGCCATTTTTTTTCCCTTTGGAACTTTGAATGACCACTAAATGAATGGTTATAATTTGAGGACTACCTGTACAGCTCTTCCCAGAGGGAACACACTGGCATTTTTTAGTAAATATTTTTCACAGACAAGTTGTGTTGCAAAGGTTAGTGAGCTATAAGCAGTGGTGGGATTCAGCCGGTTTGCACTGGTTCAAGCGAACCGGTTGTTAAATTACCCCAGCCGGCATGAGGGAAGGAGAAGGCCACTTTCCCGCTTTCTTCTCCCTGCTCCTCCTCCTTCCCTCATGCCAGCCGCTCCGTTGCTCATTTTTCCATTGCAGTGCAGCATACAGGATGCACTTTGATAGCTGGTGGGTAAATGGGTTATTTAACAACTGGTTCACCCAGGGTCAGGTTGGCCATCATGGGAGGCTTGTCCCGCATGTGCGGTGCAGCTGGAGGATGGGCCACACCTCCCACGACAGCCAACCTGACTCCAGGCAAACCGGTTGTTAAATTATTTGAATCCCACCACTGGCTATAAGCCAGGAAACTGGCTTGATTTGGACCAAGCCAAAACTCGAGCCTGCCTGAAAGAAAGAAGAAAACAAATTGAGAGATAGTTGCAATGAAATATGAATGCACTCGATGGCAGATCACGTGTATTCTCTATAGAAATTCCCAAGGGTTTTAGATAGCCAGAGTGAGAATTCCAGCTGTGTCTCTGGAGAGTGGCCACCACTCATATCAGTCGGTACTTGATTAGACGCATCACTGAATCTTGAACTGGATTAAAGTAGCGATCAGCAAAAATAAAGGACTTCGCCAGGGAAGCGAATCGTGGTTGCGATACTTGCCAATTTCACACAAGGCATTTACAACAAATTCTTCTTTTTAGTTGCTTGCTCATTTCAAAAAGACAGCGGTGTCTTCCAGGGCGCAAGTCCTCCCAAAGTGGCTGATATGGCAACATCATGGAATAAGTCATTGGTCATAAATGTTTCCCTCAATTGAGAAAATGAAAATTATAAAAAGAGAGAATGCTAATAAAAGAGCAGCAGTTTTTAAAACTTAGCTTGAAAGGAAGATTTCAGAAATAGATTGAGATTCAGTAAAATAGAGGTCATTTCTCATACATCGTGTTTTTTCAGCAGTGAATTCCATCCCAATATGCAGAATGACAGCTTAAATAACCCACTGTTCAAACTTCGATACTTTCCAAAAGCAGATTTTTTTTTTTAAAAAAAAAAGATGGTTTACTTTTACCTATTTAAATTTGACTTGATTTTTAATAAAAAAAAAAAACCTATATATCACTTTGAGAATCCCACCAGACTGAAAACAATACATACTTCTAATAAAATAAAATGAATA
>JANHJO010001935.1:7466-19862 GCA_032468235.1 Pseudoxyrhopus heterurus | reverse complement strand
AAAATGAGTACCCAGATTGTTGGGGGCAAGAGGCTGACATTGTAAACTGGTTAGAGAGGGTTGCAAGCCCTGATAGGTGGTATATAAATACAGTGCTATTGCTATCTACACTAGGGCTGGTTGCTCCGGTTGTAAAATATGGACAGAGAGGATAGCTGGTTTGAAAGAGGGGTTAAAGAGGACATCTGTGTCGAAATTGAACAGCCCTCTCTCAAGGGGGGGGGGATATGGCATCATCTATCTCCAATCTACAACACAGTCCTTTCAACAGTTCCAAGAAGGCTCCACACCCATTTGCACCACTTAGGTGACTCCTGACAACATAGTTAAACCTCTAGGTGACCTTAACAACCTGCTAAAAAAAGGCAAATGACCAGCTGTCTGCAAGGAGTAAAAATCCTTTCATTCCCCACTATCCAGTCAGAGCTGAAGAAGCTTCTTGGATGAGAAGCGAAATGTCTTCAAAGAAAAACCAGAAAGTCTAGTTACCAATTCAACAAAGTTCCTTTGGGACTGCAGTCTGCTCATAAAAACCAGCTGCTTGAAGTATGTGGGCAACCCATTCCACAGGGGGAAACCAGTTACCGGTTAGTAGATGGGCAGGCATCAAACATGCGGGTGAAAGTTTCCCTAATTTTTCATAGGGAATTATAGCCAAATTCAACAGCTGATGTGAGATCCATACTGCAGCTGATATGAGATTCATACTACTCTCTAAAAGAAAGTGAGATCTGTAGATTGACCACATACAAGAAAATATAAGGAAGATTAAAAAAACTTACGCTCACAAAACTCTTCCAATGGGCTCCATCCTTTGTCTGGAGAACAAATTGTCATGTATGGTTTGCTATGGTCTTCTTCATAGCCAGAAAGACATTTGTAGACTACTGACTCATAAGGTTTGTAAATAGATTTAATAGGATCATATGGCTTAGCATATTTCAATATTGGTGGAGGTCCACAGTCACCTAAGTTAAAGAGAAAACATTAATTTTAGTCAATGTGCAGCTAGTTGGCTCTGCAATATTTTCGATTATATAGAGCAGTGGTTCTCAACCCTTTCTTCACTACGGACCTCTTTTAAATACCTTTTGTGGCCATGGACCATGGCCATGCACCCCCAAGACTTAAGATTTAAATCATAACATTTCTTCAAGCCTTCCTGGACCCCTTGTGACGACATGGCGACCCCCCCCATGTTGAGAGCCACTGTAATAGATTATATCATAATATGTTTATACTAACTGTATGCAATAGAGAATGGATTTTATTTATTTATTAATTGGAATTTATTTATTACTCCAGTATACTACCAGCTCCAATCTATGTTTTCAGCCATAAAATCAGCACAATAAAACAGTAAATTTATTGTTGTTGTTCAGTCAGTAAGTTGGGTCCAACTCTTCATGACCCCATGAACCATAACACATCAGGCCCACCTGTCCTCACTGTCTCCTGGAGTTTGCCCACATTCAAGTCCATTGCATCAATGACACTATCTAACCATCTTATCCTCTACGATCTCCTTCTCCTTTTGTCTTCAATCTTTTCCAACATCAGGATCTTTTCAAATAAGTCCTCTCTTCTCCTTAGGTAGCCAAAGTATTTGAGCTTCAGTTTCAGTATCTATCCTCCAAAGAACAGTCAGGATTGGTTTTCTTTAGGATTGACTGATTTATCTTCTTGCAGTCCAAAGGACTCTCAAAAGTCTTCTCCACTACAATTCAAAAGCATCAATTCTTCAGTGCTCAGCCTTCCTTATGGTCCAACTCTCAAAGCCATACATTACTTCTGGGAAAACCATATTATAAACTATACTAATACAATACATAAGATAATAAAGTACATACAATATCAATGGTGCTGGATCATAAAACTCCAATACACCAAATGCCTTGCAAAGAAAGCTCTCTTTGCAGATTGTTTCTAAAGGATGCCTACATAGGCCCAAACTGAACTTTTATGGGAAACTATTCCCTAATGTGGGGTCATTACAGAAACACATTGTCTTTGGGTCTTCTCACATCTGGCATTGAACAATCAATATTGAAGTACTCCAAAATTCTCCACCTGGATTGAATATTTAGGGCAGATTGGTTCACCTACAGAAGATGATCCCCAAGGTTCCTTAGCTCAAGCCATGGAAAGCTTTAAAATCAGTATTTTGAATTCCACTCAAAAATGTGTTGGCAGCCAACAATGTAACTGCAACACAATGTGATGTGGCTAAAGTAGTTTTCAGCTGGGAAAATGGGAAAGGCTGCCAGTCAAGCAACTGAACTGAACTCAGCAGCATTTAAAATAAAATGAAAATTAGTGAAGATTCAAATAAATAAAAAAGAACCTTAACAAGGAACAGAAGTTAAAGTTTAGGCTTTAGATGATAGCCAGTGTACTACCTCAGAGCCTTGTCTATAATACTCAGAAGACTAGAAGAGGACAAAGAAAAAAGTAAGTGCCTAGTTGGGGCAGAGAAAAGATTAAAGGAGAAAAGAGACCCTAGGTGTGGAAGAAGCTGATAAAGGTTCACACTTAGAAATCTGAGCTGACCATGTGAAAGTCATGATGAGACAACAAGGAGACCACATCAGAGTGCTGTACAGTAATGAAAAGGAAGGATTTAACAGATTTAACAGAGTTGGAAGGGACCTTGTAGGTCATCTAGTCCAACACGCTGCCCAAGCAGGAGACCCTACACCATTTCTGACAAATGGCAGTCCAATCTCTTCTTGAAAGTCTCAAGTGATGAAGCTACCGCAACTTCTGAAGACAACTTCTGTTCCATCGGTTGATTGTTCTCATTGATTGCGGATTGCTGGAATGAGAAGGCCTTCCTGAGCAATGTTTTATTTTTCAATGCTTAGTTATTCTTTCGGCTTGAGTTATGCCTTAGTTCATAATCCCATCCCTCATTTGGCTCAACTTATAACTCCTAATTTTGTGGCCTTGGCCTGGCTGATGGCCCCATCACTGTCTTTCAACCTATTGGGTCCCTGTAAACATGACAGCACGCATACCATCATTGATATACTTAGCTGCTGTGAAAAGACAGTGCTTTAAATAATTCAGGGTTAAATCCATCATCTAATATGCAGCAAAAAAAAAGGAAAATGTCGCATGCATCAATGCCTATAAATCATCAGCTTGTGCGAAGAATCCAAACAAATTGCAACATTTATTCCAGAATTCCAGATTATTTCATCTGCATCAAATCTGTCCAGGATGATGATTACTTTTCCCTTTGTTCTGAAATGTGTCTGCACAGAAGCTAAATACATTAGAAAAATTAAAAAAAAAAAAGTTTTCAAGCTCACGATTTATCTCTTGTCATTCTACTGGTAGGTTATTCAACCTGGCTAAAAGATCCATTACAATACATTGCATCTAACTAGATTAATGAAATAATTTGCATCACTTGTTCTCCTTCCAAATTACAATCAGGAAAGAGAAAAAAGGGACAAATGTTTTCTCTCGCAAACCATATACAGGTAATCCTTGACTTACAACCATTTGTTTAGTGGCCATTTGAAGTTATAACGGCAATGAAAAGAAGTGACGTGTGACCTTTCCTCACACTTACAAGCATCGCAGCATCCCCACTCTCATGCGATTAAAAATGTGGGTGCTTAGTAACCAGGATGTATTTATGATGGTCGCATGGTAGGCATTTGTGACCTTCCCAGATGGCTACTGACAAGCAAAGCTAATGGGGAAAGCTGGATTTGCTTAACAATGGCAGTGATTCACTTAACAGCTGTGGCAAAAAAAAAAAAACCTGTAAAATCAGCTGCAACTTACTTAACAACCATCCTGCTTAGCAATGGAAATTCTGGTCCAAATTGTGGTCGTATGTCAAAGACTGCCTGTATGTATTTCAATGACAGCAATAGTAATAGCACTTAGACTTATATACCATTTCACAGAGCTTTTACAGCCCTCTCTAAGCGGTTTACAGAGTCAGCCTCTTGCCCCCGACAATCTGGGTCCTTGTTTTACCAACCTCGGAAGAATGGAAGGCTGAGTCAACCTCGAGCCTGGTGAGATATGAACTGCCAAATTGGAGGCAACCAGCATCAGCAGAAGTGGCCTGCAGTATTGCACTGTGCCACCCATGCTCTTTGATGGGCAAATTACTCCTGTATTCCATGTGCAGAAAAGCATCTGCAGTCAGATATCCATGTAGATGATATATTCAAAATTTCTGGAAATCTCGTCACTCACTGGTACTTTGGGGGAGTTATTTATTCTGCTGCAATCAAGCTCAAATGAAGTCTTTTTAAAAAAAAACAAAGTTAATTATTTGGGGTGCATGCAATTGGGACGTGTGACCTATTCTCAGGAGGACGCTACACATTCTTGGCAAGCTGACACATACACACCGAAACGCTTAAGATCTGAAAGCTAGATCATTTTAACATAAACATACATGTCTTTCTCTCTCTTTGTGCACGGATATATACACTTTAAAGCATTGAAAATGAACTAGCTCTGAAATTAACTCCACCCAATCATTTTGTTTTACACTGTTATCAAAGCAGCTTCATTCAATCAAGACTCTAAGCTATATCCGCTTTTATCCCTCTCTTCTGCTCTGATGCAATCCGTATCTTTTATCAGTTCTGGGTTATTTCATTTCTTGGACTGACAAGTGCCCTCGGTAACCTGAAGCAAAACCATTAAACAACTTATTTGTTTTTGTTGATGCTGAGGGCTGGTCCTGAGATGAAAGGTAACAGAAGGTGCGTGTTTTAGAGTGCAGAAGGCATAACAATCCTTCGGGATGGTATTCATGTTATAAAAACACTTGACCCTGTGTGAAAGGCTGACTGGTACCTTTCAGATCTTCAGATTAAAAGCTGTTTAACATTTGTTCACTTTATACCGAAGAACAAAGTGCAAACTGTTATGTAGTCAAAATCACAGCACCCATGGAGAAGGAGATGATAGCAGAATTAGGGGATATAGAAGTTCTTAAAGGAAAAGGAAAGTTCTTAAAGGAAATGTCTAGTTTAATGAAAAGAAGGACTGGGTGTGTGTGTGACAATTTGAGCAGTTGGAAGAGAGGGTCAATGTCAATCTATTCTCCAAAACACCTGAAAAGAAGCAATGGATGGAAAGTACTCAAGGAGAGAAGCATTTCCTACCGTAAAAGTGAGAACAATTAATCAGTGGAACGAGTTGCCTCCAGAAGTTGTGGCTGTTCCAACACTGGAGATTTTTAAAAAGAGATTGGACAATTATTTGTCTGAAATGGTATAGAGTCTCCTGCTTGAGCAGGGGGTTGGACCAGAAGACCTGCAAGAGCCCTTCCAATTCTGCTATTCTATTAAATAAAAGTCCTTGCAAGGAAGATTCTGCTTTGTGCATAGGTAACACTCTTTAGTGCTTTGGGTTCAATTGCCACAGATGGCTTTGAAATCCATGAAGGTGTGACTATAACAGTCATTCACAGTCAGACTTTTGGCCAGGAACTTATGGGCGTTATCCTCAAATGCCATGTGAACCCAGGAAAAGACATGGCTCTTTATGGCACGGCAGAAAATGTCCTGGCCATAGTTTCATAGTGCCAAAGCTATTTTGGAAACTGAATCCATAGTACTGGACAGCCCTACTAGCATGGCCTCCTCTTCTTTCCCCAACAACAAAAGGAAACTTCAGGAAAGAGGACAAACAACTGCCTAAATTATTCAAATCTAGCTTCTCTGCGAAGATGCAGCTTTTAAAATTGGGGCTTCACAAATCATCGAGCTGATATTTCACTTGGATGAAAGTTGGGTTCTCCTTGATCATAAAAACTCCTTTCAACTGGTAGTGTTGGAAGCGGCCTTGTGTATGTATCTGTGTTTCTGTGTGTTTCTGTGCAAGTGAAGCAAATTGTGATACTTCCTGGTGCTTCACTGAGGTACAGTATAGCACAGCCAACTTATAGAAGCCTAACAGGCATTTTCATATCACTGTCCTATATAAACATTGCAGATGTCTGTGCAATTTTTGGCAGATTTTTCTGGTTTTTAATATTTGCTTCCAGTTTCCCACAAAAAAAAAAGCTCTGACATTTCATTCTGTCCCTCCTTTTGCATCCTTTCTTTAATGATTCTATTCCACCATTTCTTTGATATTAGTGTAACTCTTCTCCCGCATTGAATTGGCTGTGGCGAGTTGTCCTGCAGAAAGTTGGCTGTGATGAGTTGGCCATGGCAAGTTGGTCATGGCAAATTTTCATAGACCCCCATGTAATCAAAGACCTCTATATATTTTATGTATGACATACACCCAAAGGATTGCATGATTGTAGCCACCATCTTGACATTTTTTTATTTCCTCTCTGTAGACCAGTGCTGTCAAACTCGCGGCCCATGGGCTGGATACATCATGCACTGGCCACACCCATGCCCACTTAAGGGGGAAAAGTTGTGATACATCATGTGATGATGTCGTGACGATGCGAGTTTGACACCCCTGTTGTAGAGTACTCTCTCAGGTCCTGCTATATATAGGGGAGGAGTTGTTTCTTGTAGAGATGAATGAAGAATTATGGGAATGTAAACTAAGAGTATTCTACAGTATTCCCCGAAAATCACTGGATGTGTAAAATTCATTCCAGCTGCCTGATAAACAAGGAGGCACTTATATTAACCAGTGACACATAAGAAGATGCTGTGGCAGATTATCACTTTAGCGACAAAGGCAAAGACATTGTTCCATACTGTGCAGGGGAGGGCTATAACACAGTCGATAACATGTTGTGCATGTTATCAAGAAAACTGCATGGATAGACAGGATAAAGTGATTGACAATATAGTGCTGGATGAGGAGCCTCACAGATCGAATGGCACTCAACATGCTACTGAGGAAATGATGTGGATCTTTTGGAGTACTAATAGTGTTTATGACATGGCTAGATTAAAGTTTACGGGACATCTTGTTGCTGATGTTTCCATGCAGGAAAGAAAAAGCTGACACAGCATAAACAGGATTATAATGGAAATGCAGAACATAAGAAGCATAAAAAATGAAAAAGCTTGACACAGTGAAATATGAAATGAATCAATTATACCTTGACATCTTAGGCATCAATTAATTGAAGTGGCCTGGAATGGGACACTTTTAGTAAAACGATCACGCTGTTTATTATTTAGAGCATAGAAAAACAAACAAAAAATGGGGTTGCTTTTATTCAGAAAGGATTTAACAAAGACTATTTATGTTCAATTCAGTTAGTGATTGAATAATATCAATTAAATTTTATATATAAACTTTGGTATGATGATTATCCAACTCCAAAAACTGATGCAGGAGGAGTTTGATGAATGATTTATTTAATAATTTATTAAGATATAGAGACCATGTGACTCTAGATTCTAGAGTCTAGAATAACTCTGGGCTGTTTACATTAACACTAAGAACAATTAAAAAAACAATAAAGAGAAAAGCCCATGTATCCAAGTGAATATACTACATTTAACAAAAAATATCAGCAACAGGCTTAACCACCATAGGCCTGGGAGAAAAGCCCGGTTTTTAAAAGACCATACATGAAGTCCCAGTTATTTTGATTTATTGCTTTCATGTATATACACAGGAATGCTTCTTGGATGAGAAGCAAAACCTCTTCAAAGAAAAATCAGAAAGTCCAGTTGCCTCTTGGAAAAGCACCTTTGGGACAACCATGATCTCCACAGACATTTTGCACAGGAATATGCTTAGCATTATTTTGGCACTAGATAAGGGTCAACAGAGGATTTGGACTTAGTCTCTTTGTGACTATATCGAGATTCTAGGCTAATTTCTCTTTTGACTCCACTTCCAGGTTCTGCCATTCCTTCTCCTATAGCTGGAGGGAAAAACAAATAAAAAGAACAATCAGCAACAAGATTAATGGACTTGATTTACTATAGTGATGGGTGCAACACTGAAAGATTTGAAATGCCAGTATGGGACAGATCATTTTTTGTCTTGTCATCTTATCATCTTAAGTGTTTGCTAAAAGTTGACAATGACTTAATGGTGTAAGAATTCTCTAGGTAAATTCATCTCAATGTACTTACTGAAGACTTTGCAGAACTTCACCTGGAACTTCCAAAGTATTAAAAGGTAGACTGTCATATGTCAAATCCTGGAGATGTGAGTTCTTTGAATGCCAGAGCCAGTTTTATTACAATAATGTAAGGATGAGTACCTGTAAAGAGCTTCTATCCCTTAAATCCCATCCTATTTTAATTGGGAAGCTGGACTGACTTCAGTAATAGGGCTATATACACTGGCTCTGAACCTCCCTTTGATTATGCACCACATTTAATTTCTTACTACTTTGAAGTTGGGATCCCATGAAAATTATAATGTGAAGCCTTTTTGTTATTGTTAAGTCATTAATTTCTTGTGGTTTTCTGTATTTATTAGGAAACAACTTCAAAAATTCTGCCATGAGCCTGGCATGTAAACTTTAAAAATGCTGATTACAGGTAAGCATATTAAATAGCTATTCACTTGTGGGGATGATTTGATATCCTTGCATGCAACTTTTTTGGGTAGGAGTAGGTTTAACTAATGCAGCTCATTCTCCATGAACTTAATTTTTTTTTTTTTACAATCCTATGCAAACATTGATTTATTGATTTATTTTTAATGAGACAACAGTTGTGCCTAAAGCATATGCTAAGCATAACAAGGCGTAACTTTGTGATAAGTTAAAGGAGAAATCATTTTATTCTTCTTCTTTTTTTCCCAAAAGGTATCATAATCCTAAAATTAAATTTTTCATTAACATACATTGCAACACATAAAGATAGTAAAACACTTTTTTCTTCTAATTTCTACAGATAAGACAGAGGATGTTCAGACTATCATATAATACATAAGTGAGCAATGGTAATGAATGCATTGTATTAAATTCAGTCAATATTTTCTATGTAAAATCTTGCAGTTTAAATATGAGGCTGGTGCTACTAAAAAGCATAGGGAACATATTCCTTCAAAAGTTAAACTGAACTTCTGAAGTTTTCTGTGATCCACTAGGAAAATGTGTGACTAGTTGGCAGTTAGCACTTTCACAGGAAAAACAATCCTTCTTCATTCCAAAAGGTTTATTATATTTATCTAGTAAATGACCATATAACATTGAGTTCAGGAGGGTTGTAATTTACCTTTTTCATCAAACTCAATATTAGTTAAAAGCATGACTTCATTTGGCTTCCCAAGTTACCTTCTTCTGAATAGCAGTCATAAATGTGGTGGTCTCAGAATTTGTCTAGAGTATGAGGACTTGAAGATAAACATTCCCCAACACTACATGGCTACAGACTCAATGAAATTTTATCTGAGCTGTAAGTGAGAACAAGGTGAAGGTTAGAAAACCTTTAATGGACAAGACTTACACATAATTGGGTGGGGAGTAGGGAGGGCTGCAAAGTATGAAATATTTTCACAGAGATAGATGGGACAAAAATGTAGAGGCCATTCCTTGTTAAAAAATAAATCAAGAACAAACCACAAGGAAATCATAGGAAATATGCTTTAAACTTTCAACAATCATGATTGAAAGGATTCTGAGGGCTACAAAAAGGGGGTTGGCAGTAGGTCAGACCAAGGATATTTAGCTCCAACTATGACTAACTAATTACATGCATATGAGAAACCAACAGTCTGATTAGGTATCATAACTATTTCTGATTGAAATATTTACCCTTCACTTTTTCTCTTTTAAAACTCATTGATTCATCTCATGGTAGGCAATGCCAGTTTAGTAAAGTGTTACGTTAATCTCACATATTTCAGCTTTATTGGTTCATCCTATTATGAGAGATGAGAAAGAAAATTTTCTGTTTTTTCTTTAAACATATATAGATGTATACTATAGTCTAAAATCCCCCAGTCCTTTTACTCATTTTTTCCTTAACTTTCCTTCTACCCAACAATCACAAGGAATACTTAATAGAAACATATATGACTCCATAGAAATCATTTTTGCTATCAGTATTCAAAATGTGATTTCAGCATAGAGTTGCATTATGGAATTCTGGTATTGGCTATTTTCTATTTTGGTACTGTACATATATGTGTATGTGTATATATGTGTGTGTATTTATATATTTGTTTTATTACCCAATTCCATTTCAACAAGTCCATATTATAATAAAAGAAACTTGTTTCATTTAGTCATTATAGTAATCTAGAAACTAGTCATTACAAGTTATTATGATCAGATGTTATAAAACCTTAAATCCTATCACTATGTATTGTATGTGTATCTTAGATTCTCTTCTCCCTCTCACCCCCACTCTCTCTTTCTTATCTTGCATTACTTCGTATCTCACATGTGTTTGTATCAGATCCTCTGGCATCTGATACAAACAGAGTCAGATCATTTCATCAGTTTAATTAGGAACAGATTGAACTATACACTTCTACTTTACCACTTATCCCAAAGTCACTGTGGTCTTGGAGAGTCTTAATAGGCCAAATGGGTACTTTAAGACTTTTCTGCCATGCTTATGAGTGCAAATAATTTGAGTGGGGGTGTCAAGCCTCGTCCCTAAGCTTCCCATCAGTGGGGGGGGGGAGACGGGGTTGTTTAGGAGGTAAAAATGATTTTTGCCTCTGCAGCACTTAAAGCATCTAATTTGCCCTTGAAGCTCCTTCAATATCAAATTTAAAAAAGGCCCATCCATTCCACTGACATCAGGAAGATGCCAGTTATATATTTTATGAGTATGAGTTCTTTCCTTTTTTTCATTTTAAGGAAAAACAAATAAGGATTCCAGTTGCAAGAAAATTTCCCACCTCTGGTCTAGGATATCCCAGGAGGACATGGTAAGATCATGCTGCCAGTTTCTGCTTTGCATGGATTAGTTGGTGCCACTTACATGGATTCAGTACCTGCATACAATGACACCCCATCATGGCTACCCATAGATTGTACAATGTCTGTGAAAATAAAAAGTGTAGCTTTTAAAATTTCTCTCAGTGACAGCTTTGCATCCACCAAACAAGCCTAAATGAATTAAGACTGAATTCACACATCTGTCTTATATACTTTGACAATTAATTTCCTTTATGGCCTTTAGTGTGTTGGCACATTCTAAGCTGACAACTGCATCACAACATTTGGAAAATTGAACAATCAAAACAAATCAAACAACTGTGTTCCAATTCAAATTTGAGAACTGGAAATTAGGTCAGTGTGGTTAAAAATGCAGGCTGAAGCTAATATCCTTCATTCCTGAATCATAGAAAACTTCAAGTATATGAGGACAATTTCAAAAAGTATTTACGACAAAAAAGAGGCAAGATGATCCACTGTGTTTATCTACTTCTTTCTGTTACTTAAAGGACAACACAGGATTAATAATAAAAGGACTAGAATACTTTTTTGTGTGTGTGGCTACCATCTTTTAAATATATTTCTAATGAAACAGTATATCCTATGAGTAGGGAGAATCAGAAAACAAATAGCAAATATCCTTGGGGAAGATAGCTAGTCCTTAACTGTTAAAATAACCCTGCCTGAAACTAGTAAAATCTCATTCATCTGAGCCTAACAAATAGCCATGTTCTTCATGAAAATGTGGGGCCAACTGGCAGTAGTATAGCCATAGGCAATGGCACTGACCATGCTATTAAAGACTCATTCACCTGCATAACCTTGAATATGTTTCCCATGAGTCTTTTTTTCATGATACCTGCAGGTCAAATTCCAATCCTTTTTAAAGTCAAAATTTAAAAGGGAATACAGGGAACCAGTGCGAAAATATTTCAGCTTCCTAAAAAATCACATTCTACTTACCTTCTTTATGGGTAGGAAGGATATTTCCCCATCCTAACTTCATGCTATTCTTGAATTGAAGAGGGGAATTTGTCTTATTTGAATTATAATTAGCAAATGGAGTGGACTCAGAGATGTTTAAGATTAGCTTAATCTGATTAATAATTAAGGTATCCTAAGGATCCGTCTCCCAACGGATGAAGGGGGAAAATTAAAACATTGAATATCCAAACATCCAGAAGGAGATTTTATTTATTTATTCAATTTATATGCCACCTGCTCCCAAAAGACTCCGGGCAGCTCACAACAACAAAATCATATAAAACAGTACAACAGTATAAAAGATTAAAAGCAGTCTAAAAATACATTCAGTTCTATTCAATCATCAACCCCAGGCCTGCCGGCACAACCAGGTCTTGAGTGCCTTCTGGAAGATTCCCAGGCTGGGGATGGTCCTAATCTCTGGGGGAAGTTGGTTCCAGAGAGTCAGAGTGTTGTGGTTCAGCAACGTGCTGCGGAGTCAAGCAGTGAGTCTGACTTTGATGAGAGCATCTCAGAGCCAAGGGAAGAATTCCCGGTTGAAAGTGTGCCAGAAGAGGATGGGCCTTCTGTAAATCAACAGGAGGAGGTTCAGC
>JANHJO010001934.1:111747-122858 GCA_032468235.1 Pseudoxyrhopus heterurus | reverse complement strand
AAGACATGATTGACTTGGTTTGTGCTCGATGGCAGATTTATTCCGCAGTTTAATTAATTCGCCGTTCTGAAGCAATGGATGGAATGTGATCAAAGAGACAACTAACCTAGAAACAAGGAGAAATTTCCTGACAGTTAAAATACTTAATCAGTGGAACAACTTGCCTCCAGAAGTTGTAGGTACGTCATCACTGGAGGTTTTAAAGAAGAGATTGGACAACCGTTTATCTGAAATGGTATAGGGTTTCCTGCCTGAACAGGGGGTTGGATTAGAACAGGGATGTCAAACTCACGTCGTCACGGTGGCGTCACGTGACATATCAGGACTTTTTTCCCCTTCGCCAGGACGTGATGCATCTGGCCTGCGGGCCAGGAGTTGGACAGCCCTGGACTAGAAGATCTCCGAGGTCCCTTCCAATTCTGTTGTTCTGTTCTGTTTTTCTCCACAAGTTCTCGTTTGATTTAGTGAAATAGAAATTTGGAAAAAGTTTCGTAAGTATGACACATGGTTCTTGGATTTTGTAACTAAACAAGTGGAGAAACTCTGTGCCCCACTCATGAAAGCGGCCAAGAGGTCAGCATAAAGTTCTTCCTCATGATGTATAGTCTCTGCCCAGTAGTTTGTTTTTTCCCACAATTACCATCTCATTAAATTCCCAGGAAAGGAATGGGACTTTTTCAGTACTATTTGTTGCTACTAAGAGATCCTTCTGTCTCCGAGGAAAATTTTGCAGAATTTTCTGTCCATAAAACACAAACAAATCATCCATCAATTACTCTGCCTTTTATATCTGTGTGTGTGTGTGAATGTATACTTGGTCACTGGCACACACACACACATGCATGCATGTACAAACCTATCTATCTATCTATCTATCTATCTATCTATCTATCTATCTATCTATCTATCTATCTATCTATCTATCATCTATCTATATGTATATATAATTTATTTTAAAAAATTACAAAGGAAGATAAAAACTAATGCAAACCAATATAAAGTAAGGAAAAAAGGAAAAAATCAAAGAGAAAACTGAAAGTGCAAGAAAGGAGGAAAGAGTAAAAGAAAAGGAGGAAAGAAAGAAAAATGATAAAGGAAGTAGATTCCAATCTTCTTTACCACAATTTTAAGTACGGTTATAAATTTACCTCTTTCTCTATGTTTACAATGTAACTCTCTTCTTTCTATCATCTATCCTGTCTAATCATCACAGCCATAAATCATAAATTCATTTGTTTCTGTTTTATGCAAAAAGTCCATAGGGGCTTTCCAATCAGCAGTAAATGTAGGTATTGGGTTTTTTTCTGATCAAAGAAATCAATTTAGCCATCTCAGCAAGTTCCATCATCTTCACCAACTACTCCTCCACGGCGGATAGCTCCAACTCTGTCCATCTTTGAGCATACAATAATCTGGTTACAGTTATCACAGACAAAAAGGAATTCCAGAACTTTTTTCTGACTGTTTGTCTGTCAGTCTCCTGTGCATACAGATCTGATGCAAAATTGTGAAAGACAAGAGTTTGTACCGCACATAATTCAGACAATTCATATGGATAGGTCATATTCCAGTTAGAAGAAGAGAAGAGAAGACCTATAGACACGTCTTTGGTCATCTCAATACACATGAAGAACATCACTCCCACCATAAGATTTTCACCAAGCTTCAAAGATGTTCTTCTTTGAATGAAATGTTGAAAGCCAATTCTCCTTCATCAACTCCAAATGGGTGGAAAACATGCAGACATTTTCTGCAAGGCACTAATCTCAGTTTACATAATATAGTACTAATACATGAAGTTGATGGAACTTGAAAAAACACCTTTGGGACAACCGTGACCTGGATGAGAATCTCCATAGATATAAACTTGTCATGATCTTCTTCAACTGAACCAGCTTGCTGGAAGCTTACTTTGATTGCTGGTTCTTTATTATGAGCCACAGTGGCGCAGTGGTTAGAGTGCAGTACTGCAGGTTACTTCTGCTGACTGCCGGTTGCCTGCAATTTGAATCTCACAGGCTCAAGGCTGACTCAGCCTTCCATCCTTCCAAGGTGGGTAAAATGAGGACCCGAATTGTTGTGGGCAATATGCTGACTCTGTAAACCACTTAGAGAGGGCAGTAAAGCACTGTAAAGTGGTATATAAATCTAAGTGCTATTGCTATTGCTATAATGTCTAGTAACATGCTGGTCGTGTGCCAGATGTAAATATTGGTGGTCTCTTCAAGTCCACCACTATTCTGATTGTGTCCAATTTTGTCTGTTTCTTTTACCTTTTTTAATATTTCTCATAGCTGTGAATAAGCAATTTTCCATGGGAAACCATTTAAGAAGGACAGCAATGAAGAATACACCTCCAACTGGAGATTTAAGAACTGGGGTGGGGGTGGAATAATAAGAATCATGGAACATTATGGAAGACCCAAATCAAATCTGCCCTGAGCATCTTCTGGAGAAAATGTTGCAGCATATTTCCATTTGAGGATGTGTTGTTTTTTTAATTATTTAAACACAACAGTGATTAACAAAACATTGAAAATAAAGACAACTATCTAAGAACAGCTATAAGATAAATAAACAAACAAACCAGAAAACAGAAACTGCACACAAAAAATGTAGCTTGGGGTCATTTGAGATTTAAGAATTAAGCAAATGGTGGGTGGGCAATTTAGGACTATTTTGCTCCAGGTGTTTGAACTGCATTTTTTTTTACCATGTACTAACAATGTGCGCGCCTGTATGAGTAAATGTAAATAAATTAAACATGTTTATAAGTTAGTGCAAATGATCAAACGCTTTGATCCAAAGATTAGAATGATTTGGAAGGAAGCAGATTGTTGAATTCACTGTTTTGTATCTGTCCAGAAGGGATTCTGATAATTTTATCCATATAATATATCTAGCAAAATAATCAGGAAAGGGAACATCCTTAATTTCCAGTGAAGACAATGGATCACCAAAAGGAGTGATTTGGTTTCAATGGGGCTGTTTCAATACTGTGAAACTTTCTACCATGGTTGTGCCAATCTGGTTTAATTCTTGCCTACACGAATGGTTATTACACAAACTGTCCCACTAATAAGCAAATTCATGCTATACTTCAACTCAACTCATTCTATGCTGAGTGAATAAGAAGAAATGGTCCATTTATGTTAAAGATCCAACTTATTCTCACTATTGGACCAACTAACAACCTGCCTTTGAAAAGAACTGGCTTTTATTAATCTCAGGTTTCCATTAGCATGGTCCTAACCAAATCAATAGTCCAAGAATGCTCTTGTTCTTTCTTGGATCCCCAAAACATGAAGCATATTCATATTCTCTTCCTAGATCCCCCTTCTGTCATAACGTATTGATTGACAACAAGACTGGGAAATATTACTATTATATTAGAGTTTTCTCCTGTTCTCTTCCTAGAGTCCCCTGCTGCAACATTCTGTATTGTATTGTATTTAGGAGGCCAGCTGGGTGGACGGGTGGTCTCAGAATTTCGCCGTTACACTTGCTACACAATTTCTCTGTTAGGCAATTTCATGGTAACGTGATTTCTGAGGGAGTTATGTGGAGAATTACAAAGCAGGAATGCCGGTTATGTCAACAATCAACTGTACTGGAGCCTACGGAGTGCAAAGCACAGCGTCTCTAAAGCCATGGGAAAGGCGGAAAAACGTAGCTCCTATCTAAACTGTAACACATATAAATGAGGACAACATTCTTATGTTGACAGAGGGCAATTGAGTGTTTAAAGTGGCTTCTTCCTAATGCAATAAAGATTCTTATCTTGCTGGGCTGGGTTGAGTGCCCGGGTCAGCTTCTGCTGAGTTTGAGCCAAAGAGCTTGACAATATTTATTTATTTGTATCCCACCTTTATTATTTTTACAAATAACTCAAGGGGAAGAGCATATCCGATGTACCTTCCTCCTCCTATTTTCCTCACAACCACCCTGTGAGGTGTGTTGGGCTGAGAGAAAGTGACTGGCCTGAGGTCATCCAGTTGGGTTTCATGGCTGAGGTGGGACTTGAACTCACAGCCTCCCACTTTCTAGCTTGGTGACTCAAACCACTAGACCACGTTGCCGTCACATGATGTTTCACAATGTTTTTCCCACTCGCGGAGCTGGGTTGGGCGTGGCCTGCGTGTGACGCATCCAGCTCACGGGCTGCCAGTTTGAACTCCTGCACTAGACCGAACTGACTCTTCCTCCTTATAATAATAATTTCATTATTATGCTCATCCATAGCTGTCTAGGTTTCTGGGGAACAAACAGCAAAACCTGATGGACAATCAAAAAATCAGAGAGAAGGGGGCATGTCTGTATATTCCTGAATCCCCCACTAAATTCATTTCTGATCCCTCCCATTCCTGATCAGCTGACTTTGTTCCAGCATCAGGGTTGGCAAATCATAACAGATTTTGCACACCTGGAAGCCGCCACTGGATATTGTCACCATTTAACTACAACAGCATCAAGTCTGTCTCTCTCAGGGGCTGCAGATGAGATAAAAGTAATATTATGGGGGAGGAGAGAAGTTGTGGTTATGTAGCCACAATTTATTTATTTATTTTTTTCAATTTCTGTAACTGCCCATCTCGGTCAATGACTCTGGGTGACTTGCAACTCCCCAAAAATGAAAACAATTAACAGTATTTGGGAAACAATACAAACAACAAAAATAAATACACACAGCAGCAGGGATACTGGGCCAGTTAACAGTAAAGCCAAGAGCCCTTAACACACACACAGCATCCCAAGTTTGGGAATGCAGCCGAATTTTTACAGCCTTAAGAAAGGCCAACAGGGTTGAGGCCACTCTAATCTCTGATGGGAAAATATTCCACAAAGCAGGGGCCACTGCAGAAAAGGCCCATCTTCTAGTCCCTCCAGCCAACACATTTTTGGCTGATGGGATCTGCAGCATGCCCAATCAGCTAGATTAGGGCTGTCAAACTCACAGCCTGCGGGCCAGATGCGTCACAGGCTGGCCATGCCCATGCCCAATTTAGCAAAGGGGAAAAAGTCATGATACATCATGTGACACTGCCATGACGATGCGGATTTGACACCCCTGAGCTAGATTAAATTGGATGATAGGAATTCTTGAAAAAGGAGACTCTTGGAAAAAGTGGACCCTCAGGTAACCTGATCCTAAGTCACATAGGTTAGTTTCCAGTGCAAATAGCAGCATGGAGCTATCCTTCCAAAAACATCTTGAACGTTAGCTTCTTTCTTTCTTTACAGAAAGAAATAAAGTTGTCCAGTTGTGTCCAACTCTGGGGCACAGTGCTCATCTCCAGTTCTTGACTGAGGGAGCCAACATTGTCTGAAGACACTTTCCATAGTCACGTGGCCAGCATGACTGTACACTGAGGCATATGGAATGCCGAAGTGGTACCTATTTATCTACTCACATTAGCATGCTTTCCAACTGCTACTGTAGGTGGGCAGGAGCTGGGGCAAGGAATGGGAGCTCACCCAGTTGTGTGGCACTCTGGTCTCCAACCCTGGCTGTCAGCTTTCCAGTTGACAAGCTCAGTGTCTTTAAATGCTGAGCCATCGCGCCCCCTTCATTTCTTTACAAAGCTCTTCAAATCATGACTATAATTCTGTGGGTCTCAGCCATGTCTGAGATGCTTAAAACATGGAATAGTCGAAGTGTTAGAAAGAATTATTTGGGATTAGAGCTCCCCCACCATCTCACTGAAAACCTTCTGCAGAATAAAAACTTCTTGGCACAGATGGAACTTTTTTCTAAGGTGAATTACTCTATTTCCACACAGATAGGACTGTAGTCAGGACAATAATCAGGGAGGGAAAACTTCTGCGGAAGCAGCAAAACCAATTAATTAAAAAGCAGGTGTAGCTGCAACTTATCTATGTATTATAAACCCGATATGCAGTTAAAGGAGCATCAATCAGGTCCTTAAGTAATCTACACCATTTCTACACTGTTTCAGCACAAAACATTGTGGGCTGTCCTCTGATACCACTAGATGACATCGCTAGGGCTCGTTGCCTTAGAAGAGTGAGAAAATCCTCAGGGACGACTCACACTCTGGTCAGCACTTCTTTACTCTCTTACCATCAGGAAGGAGATATAGAAGCATCAGCAGCCACCCAAACAGGCTGAAGAACAGTTTTTATCCGTGGGCTGTCAGACTCCTGAATGGAAAATAACTTTACAACAACATAATACGATTGACCTGTGGGGCCAGCAATAAGTTCACATGGTGCAATAGGATTGTGTGTTTTATTAGTAGGATTTACTGGGTTAGGGATTTTCTGTCTTTCACTGTGAGTTGTATTGTGTTATGGGGGTGCACGAAGAGAGGCTCAGTCAATCTCATTGTACACATGTTGTACTCTGGCAATAAAGGTTCGAAAAATGGCCCTTCTCTTTGGAATCAATTAGCCAGGATAGCCAGGAGCAACCTGGAATTAAGGAGAAACTTCCTAAACAGTGAGAGATCAGCTTGCCTTCAGACGTTGTAGGTGCTTCATCACTGGAGGCTTTTAAGAAGAGATTGGATAGTCGCTCGTCTGAAATGGTATAGGGTCTCCTGCTTGAGCAAGAGATTGGACTAGAAGACCTCTGAGGTCCCTTCCAGTGCTATTCTAATTAATTGAGTTCTTGACAAGTCCATGCAGTTTTCTTGGCAACTTTTTCAGAAGTGATTGGACATTGCCTATTGCCCAAAGTCACCCATCTCGCTTTCCTGCTTAAGGTAGGACTAGAACTTGGGTTTCCGACTCCTAGTGTAGTGCCTTTAATTACTATACCAGCATTTATCAAATTTGGCAGTTTTAAGATGTGTGGACTTCCATTCCCAGAATTCTCCAGCCAGCATGGTTCTACATTGGTTGGTTGGTTGGTTGGTTTTTTCATTAAGACTCTGAATGATCTGGCCCGCCAGTGGTGGGTTTCAACCAGTTCGCACCTATTTGCTAGAACCAGTTGTTAACTTTGGAGAACCGGTTGTTGGAAGAAATCTCCTTTTGTTTTTTCCATTTTACAGGACTGAGGGAATGGGGATTTTGCAGTATCCTTCCCCCAGGAGTGGGAAGGGAATGGGGATTTTGCAGTATCCTTCCCTTGCCACGCCTACCAAGCCACCCAACCAAGCCACCCCTATCAAACCACGCCCACCAAGCCACACCCACAGAACCGGTAGTAAAAAAATTTGAATCCCACCACTGCCTATCACTGCCCAGCTCCTGTTTCAACAATAAGACCTTAATAATATATGAACAAGCTTAGTCCTTCATGCCATTTATAGGCTTTCTGGTCCTAATTCCTTGTGTCCAGATTTAATAAAGGATGTTTGTTTTGAAAGTGCTATGAGATAAATATAGTTATGAATGGATAATAGTGCAAATATGTTTTTTTCTTAAATTTAAGGATGCCTAAGCTGTTTTGTGTTTTTTTTTTAAATCCTTATTGACCTCTCCCATTCTTAGATCCTTTAATGAAACAATGTAAAACTGGCAGGTCGTTCCATAGCCATATTAATGATATATGTTTGCAATAGTGCTTTGAGTCATCCTTCAATATCACAAAGAGGTTGATGAAAGTTGAAAGCACAATCTATAATATCATGTATTCCAAACTGTACACAGTTTGTCCCAGAAGTTGGTATCAACCCTTAGAGGTAGATCAAAATTATGAATGCTAGCACTACTTTGATTACAATAACAGAATCTTGGAATTCTGAATGTGCCTCCATGCCTTTTTCCCTTTATCATCAAGAGAATTAGGGAGGGTCAAGCCTGAGATACTTTCTCAAATTACAATTCTACCACAGAATCAAATGTCTTTTTGTCTGACTACTGTCTTCGTTGGAGCTCTTCCTCCTGTTTCTCAAGGTTACTCTTACAGCTCATTATACCTGGACTGGGAACTCTCAAATGTTTTGGATGTGTCAGATTAAAACTGGCATATATGCTCTACCAGCTGAAGCAAAGATCGTAATTGTCTAACTACTGACATAGTTGAACATGAAATGAGAATCAAAAGCAGTAAAGATGCCCAACATGGAGTGTGTGAAGCATGAACCAAGTAAAACTGGAAAGAACCAAGAATAAAATTAAATGCACCCAAGTTAATTTGTTGGGCATTATTGAACAGAAATGCATTGTTACTAGGCACCACGATTCTGATAATCACATGTTTTTGATTACTTGATTAATTGATCATGTTCCATCAACTTGTTTCTGACTCCTAGTGACAACATAGATAGATTTGTCTCCATTACAATCTGTCTCTAACCTGTTATTTCATGTCTCCCAATGGTGTATGTATTCACCATTAAATCTGAGTCCATCCATCTTGCTGTTTATCATCTTATTCTCTTTTCTTCCACCTTTCCCAGCATTAGAATTGTTTAAAAGAGCTGGACCTTTGCATACTGGGTCCAAAGTAGGATAATTGGAGCCTGGTCATTTGTGCCCTGAATGAGAACTCTGAGTTGATTTGTCAGTGACCCATCAATGTGTGTTCTTCACTGTCCAGGGTATTCCCAAGAATCTTTTCTATCTGCATTCATAACCAAGGAGAAGCTTGTAAGAGCTATAATGCAATGTAATGCAATCAATGAACCCTTATACACTATTTCTGCTGGGTTTTGAGAAATGCCCATTGCAATTTTCTTCAGCTACCAGAACATATGCCAACATAACAAGCAGAAGATGAAGTTGATTCTATGAATAGTATAAACTGAAACTGAAACAACATGCAAACACAATATACTAATATTTATGGGCAAAAATTGGGAATTAAAAAGAGCTAAAGTATGGGCTTAGGAATAGAAATAAAGTGGAGAATATTTGACTGAATGCTGCAAGACTAACAGACCATTTATTTCTAACACCTTCCAGCTGTACAAGCATTCACTGTACACGTGGACTTTGCCCAATGAATGTACTGTATAAAAATCAAATTGACTACATCTGCGGAAGTCAACAATGAAAAAGCTCAATAACATTCACAAAGACAAAAGCTAGAGCAGACTGTGGTACAGATAATCAACTATTAGTATGCAAATCAGACTAAAGTTGCATCAGAACAAACCAGTCATGAATGGAACAAAATATGACCTTAAAAATATACCTACAGAATTTAAAGACTGTAAATTTGCTGCATTGGATACTAACAAGTATCAGAAGGGATTCTATGGAGATTCTCAATTATCCTGGTCATGGTTGTTCAAAATGTGGTTTTCAAAAGGCATCTGAAATTTCTCATTTTTTTCCTTGAAAATGTTTCACTTCTCATCCAAGAACTGAAGAAGCTTCTTAGATGAGAAGTGAAATGTTTTCAAGGAAAAATACAAGAAACTCTAATTGCCTTTTGAAAAAGCACCTTTGGGAAGTATCAGAAAAGTTATGGGAACATATTTAAAAAGTGAACTTGAAGAACATGGAAAACATTGGCAAAAGGTGAAAAAGCAAAGATGGCCAAAATAGATGATTGGGAAAAATTCCTGAAATTGAGCAGAAACATATATAAATAAAAACCAGAGAAACAAGAAGAGCAATTGCATAACTGAGTCAAAATTTCCAACATGCTGCAAGATGAGACAAAGAAAATTACTACAAAAATATTTGCAAGAAAACAGAAAATTGAAAACATTGGTGGAAGAACTAAATTGCTTTTCCAAAAGCTACTAGAATTAAAGAGAAAATTCCAGCATTGAACTAGAAAGCTGAGATGATCAAAAATCCACATTGAATGATGCTGAAAAGACCAAGAAAAGACAGAAAAAAAATACACTGATACTCATTACAGTCCTTATTTAGCAAATACAGTTGGGGTCAGCAACTTGGTTACTAAGTGAAAACATGACTGTTTAGAATCTTACTTCAATACAAGAGAACATATGTTATCATAGACATATAAAAGAATATATGTCACACACCTGATTTGGTGTTTCTTTTTTTTTTTAAATAATTTTTATTAGTCATTTTTCACATTTTACATTTCATATCATTACTTGACAGTGACAGTAATAATAACATTATTTCATAACATTCAATACATTAGAAGATATTTACAATCATACACATATTCCTTTATATTTTATTTTCTTATTGTTTATAATTGTTATCTCTAAATTGTGATATCATATATATACTCCCTATTTTTTTTCGTTATCTTTCCTAATACTTTTCTTTTGTTCTCCTTTTCTCCATCTATAAATACCACATATTCCAACAGAGGTAATAATCAGATTCCCCTTTATCTTTTAACAATTTCGTCAGTCTATCAGATTTGGCTCACTCCATAATTTTTTTTATCACTTTTTCTTCCGATGGTAAATTGTTTTCTTTCCACCCTTGTGCAAATACAAGTCTAGATGCCATTGTAATATGTAAGATCCACCCTAAGTCTTAACCAGTCCTAAGGTTTAACTTAGTTTCTGAATTCAGACTTAGTCAGCAACACGCCTGTTTAGATGTTGGTTGCTACTGCAGAACAGCCACAAAATGAGACATGTATACTTTTATTTGTAAACCTCAGAGCATATATCAGTCCAGTATTTGTGGGTTTTTTCCACATATAAATGATGATGCATTTCAATAGTTAGATGACTGTCTTAGACATTGGTATCTGAATATAGATCTTTTTAACATTCATATATTACAGAGGGGTGGGGATAAAAGGAGAGAAACAAAACTGAGAGCAAGACATGTAAAATTCTGCAGCCAAAAGCCCCAGTTCTCTGATGGGTGAGTTGGTTTTTGTAACTTTTTAGTTAGTTATGCAGGCAACCGGATAATCAATTATTTTCACAATTTTGTCTATTGTGAATTTTCGATTAATTATAGCAGCTTCCAACAGTGCCTGTACCCTGTTCCAAAAATTGCTTTTGGTTGCTCAGCAGAAACAGTTCGTGTTATCCATTTGCCAATCATAAGGACTGGAAATTTGCTTTTAAAAAAAAATAGTCTAGAGTTGGGATATTTAACTCGGCAACCGCATTCATAGTCTTTCGTGTAGAATTGGAACTTTTGGAATGAGCTGGGTTATAAATTCAGCTGTTGTTGTTGTTAGTTGCGAAGTCGTGTCCGACCCATCGCGACCCCATGGACAATGTTCCTCCAGGCCTTCCTGT
>JANHJO010001934.1:37066-50929 GCA_032468235.1 Pseudoxyrhopus heterurus | reverse complement strand
TGATTGGTGCAGGGGTGGAGGAGCCTATCTGGGACATACCCACAAACATACACACCCACACTTCTGTTTTATAGATAGAGATAAAAAGGAACACTTGATTATGTAACATACGGCTTAAAATTATGGAGCTTTCAAATACGATGATGGGTCACGTATTAAATATGGACTGAATAAATACATGGAAGTTTGGTCTGTCAGTGGTAGTAGCTGTGGATTGCTTCCAAAATTCTTCATTACAAAATGTATACTATATAGACCCACAGGAAGGCAGCATCTGTGGAACTGAGCTCTTACCCTTCTGACATGCTTATGAGTTTCCTAAATGCATCTGACTGACTTCTGAAAACTGGACAACAGAAACCAGATCCAGGAGAGCTTTTCTTAGATTTTGTTATTAATCCCTTTTATATCTTGCCTTTCTGCTTCTATAGCCTCAATCCTGCAAGGTTGATTGAAAGTGAATGACGAAAGATTGTGACCAGCAAAAATTTCCTGGTTCAACTTCAAACCTCAATCATGATTTCCTGGCTTTTAGTCCAGCACCTCAACTACGATCCCGAAATGGCGGTTAAAAACAAAGCCCGTTTGCATCACATGAAACACTGTTTTGGATTATCAAAATATAATCTGATACAAAAATGCCAAACACTGATTGTCCCGAGAAGTCACTTCCAAGCAACATGAAGACAAGATCAAGTCTAAACTTCAAAACGGTGGAGTGATGTAGTGATTGGGATATAGGGGTAGAATTGGGGAGACCAAGGGAACCTCGATAACCCTCAGCCAAGAAGCTCACTGAAGGACTTTGGGCTGGTCACTCTTGCTCAGCCCAGCCTAATTCACAGGGTAGTGAGGAAAATAGGAGGAAAGAATGTGTAATGGTATGTGAGGAGGACTTTGGGAGACTTGGCGAAAAGATGCAGCTAAGGGAAAGGTCAGAGAAGAGAGTTTTACTTCACAGCAGGAATATGGGAGAGTCTGCAGGCTCAGAAGGGACTCTTCCTGATTTCTTGGCTTATAAAAGGGAGGAGGACCAGATACATACTTTTAGATCTGCAAGATTCTGCTAGTGTAACTTTACAATAAAATAGAATTAGCTCATCTGGCCATGTTTCCTGTCTCATCTATCTCACAAGGCTGAAAGTATATATCTCTCCCCCTCCCTCCCATTCCATTTACAGCCCAATAAACTAAAATATGACTGCATTTTGGACACTGCGCAACATTTATGGCCATTTGCAGCACTCCCTGGTCAAGTGACTGATATTTTTTGCCAGAAACCTGCATTTACTTCGTTTCTTGCAAAAACTGTCCCATTTTTTCCTTCTTCCGTGTCTAGATCAAACTTTAAACCACCAGAATGAAGCCACCTTCTTGGCTTCGTCGTTGGCCAAAAATAATTATCAGTACATATTTCGGGTATTAGCCAACATACCAGCAGATGGGCTGGGCTCTGTGTCTCTCTACATTCACATAGCATATTGTTATCTACTAAGAGCCTCCACTTGAGCATAATGGATTTACATTTAAGCCCTTTAACTTTCAACCTATTGAGGGTCCTCAAAGTAATAATATGAGGGAGGTCAGATCCTTCAACCATATCCTCTAATGTTATTCCATGCACGATTTCAAACAATCCCATAGTAAACAATGAGTTCGCTGAACAACAGTGATGTTTGCCTTACAACTGCCGTGTTCACTTAATGACCACTGCAAAAAAGATGACAGAATTAGGTGCAGTAAAGTGATCCATTTTACGACCGTTATAACTTACCACCGAAATTGCGGGCACAGTGCCAGCCATAAAGTTGAGGACTTAATTATATTAAGGGGCAATAGTAGCCTTTAATGTTTAAGATCAATTTATCTTAATTGACTAAACACAAAAACAGTGTTAGAAATCCAAGAAGGCTATTTATATATATATATATATTCCACCCACATTTGCTGTTCCTTTTCTTCCTGTTTGGATAACTGCTCTTTCATTCATATTTTAACCTTCCGATTGAAGATCCAAAAATGTGCCCTCTAGTGGGGAAAAAATCAGTATTCTTACAATTGTCTAAACGTATGTTTTAAACCACATTCCAGTATAGAATAAGCAACATTTAAACTTACTGAGTTCATTCAGATTAGTGTATCAGATGGGTGCATGACTGTCCTGTAATATTTGTAAATCAGAACATGTTTCACTTTTTTAAAAGACTTTTGAAGGATACCTTAATGTCAAACAGACGTTTCAAAGTGCATTAGTTATATCTAATACTGCTGATAAATACTGATAAAATGAAAGCTGTTTGCAGACTAAAAAGTACGTTGCCTCCAGCATTATTTTCATTTCCAAAAATCCCCATGAGCTTCACATATGCTCTGTTAGAAAATTAAAATTGTGAGTGACTGTGAGAGTGGGTGCATCCACCTGTCAGAAAATATTTTATTTCTGGATTAATGCAGTGCAATCTCTATGGAGCTGCCATTGAAGATCACTTGGAAGCTCCAGCTGGTCAGAATGCTATAGTGCTAATAGTTATGGGTGAACCTCAGTACATCCATATATAATGCCAGTATTTGGTAAGTACGCAGTTACTAGTTGGCTTCTGGATGCAATTCAAAATTACATGAAAAGTTATCACTTTTAAAATCCTATGTGCACCAAAGCCTTGTTACTTGCTGAATGACCTGTCTTCAATTATTGTGGCCCATTCAGGAAGTTCTGGCAGGCGTGATGTGCTCCAGATCCTACCTCTTAAGCCATGGCTCTCCAAATTTGGCAACTTTTAAGACTTGTGATTTCAATTCTCAGAATTCTGAGAGTTGGCTGGGGAATTCTGGAAGTTGAAGTCCACAAGTCTTAAAAGTTGCCAAATTTGGAAAGCTCTGGTGTGCTTTGTCGACTGCTGTATCTGCCCTAAGGAAGAGTATTCTTCTCATGACTCAGACACTACCAATCCTGCCCGCCTTTTGCAAAGCCTTGAGGCCCTGTTTTTTTCCCCCAGGCTCTGAGTCAGGAGGATTGGTAAACCCATCTGGAATGAGTATTTCAATTGCTGAATGCCTCCAGCATAATTTGTTTCATGCTTTATTCCGTTTCATTATTGCTCGTATATTTTTATAGCTGGGTTAACTGAGCCATTTACCAATAGTGGCTATACAAGAGATAGGGAGAACACCAAGCCTCCCAGATCTTACTAAATGGGCAACAATAATTGGAGATAGGTCATAAAATTTTAATCTAATCTAGATGGATGACCAAGCGCCAGTTGTGTAGTCGTTAAAGGCACCCGAATCTGAAGTCTTACAGTGGAGTTCTCGGTCCACGTTGGACTTGAAGGCATCTGAATGACTGTAGGCCACCCCTCTCTCTTAATCCCAGGAAGAAGGATAGTAGAACAGATGACTTCTGAAGATATAGGTGAACCTGCCCCTGAAACTATGAATTGGTTTCATCTAAATAGTTGTGGGTACATATCCAAGTAGGATTTCATCATTGCTAATAATTCCAGGTTAGGCTTCAAGGGACATTAATACTGAAAGTATTGGAGCTGAATTTCAAGGAAAATTATGCTCCTCCACACACACTCTTGCTTATCCACACCCGTTTTTGTACATGTGTTAAGGTAATGCAACACATCATGTCAACACATCATGAGGCTTAGTTTGCAATGTTCAGTTCATTCTGACCAAACTCAGATTCTGAAAGAGTTCTGCAGGTAAGTGGATTCAACACAAAAAAAAAAAACAAGCGACGGGCCACAAGACGGGCCACAAGAAGTCCGTTGAACAGTTTTGGAGAGAATGAATGAGGACTGAAATGCAAAATCGCCCCATGAAGAAAGAGAAAGTCATGATTGGATGGAGTTGAAAGTCATGATTGAATGAAACTGATTTTCCTCAGAATGAAGGAGGTGGGAGTTTAATGAATCCAAGACAGCGTAGGAAGCCTTATCTGGGTGTGATGGAAGAAGCAAAAGATGATTTGCAAGAATAAAAGGTTTTGAGTGGCTTACCGAATGGTGTGAACTACATTTCATCACATTTCTTTTTTCCTACCTTGTTTGTATGTATTTTATATATTCATTTTTTGTCAAATTTATAGATACCCATCTCACAAATAGGTGGGCAGCATACTAAAAGAAACAATACATATAAAATAATTGTGAATATCACTATTAAAAGCTTTAAGATGATGAAAAAAACATAAAACTAAAAGAAAAAAACCTATTGGGTGGAAAGCGGGCGTTAATAACAATGGAGAGATCTCAATATTTCAGCAGTCCTGTGAGGTCCTCAGGCCTAGTGGCACAACAGGGTCCTGATGGACTTCCAGAGAGACAAAATGGACACCAGCCTCATTTTAGGCAGAAGACTCCATAACGTGGGCACCACATCTGAAAAGGCCCACTGCCTGGGACCCGCCAAGTGTAGCTCCCTAGTCCAGGGGTGTCCAACCTTGGCAACTTTAAGACTTGTGGACTTCAATTCCCAGAATTCCCAGCAATTCTGGGAGTTGAAGTCCACAAGTCTTAAAGTTGCCACGGTTGAAGACCCCTGCCCTAGTCGACGGGACCTTCGGCATGCCCTCTATGCTGGGTTTGGCGAGACATGGACAGATGTAATTGGGGAGAGGAAGTCACTCAGGTAACCCAGTCCCATGCCATGTAGGGTTCTGAAAAATCAAAACTAGCACCTTGAATTGGCCCTGGAAACAGACTGGCTTCCAATGCAACTGACTGAGTGGAGGTATAACGTGTTCTTCGAGAAACACATATAACTGCCAACGCTGCTGTATTTTGTACCAAATGAAGCTTCTGGAATTTCTTCTTCACATCTTCGAATCTTTTGACTTTTGCGATTTCTTGTTCTTTTCTTCTGCACGTCCCATTACATGGCAATAAGAGTGCAATAAGAAGTGTGTTAATTGTTTGCATAGATGGAATTTAGCCAGTTTGCATGCCAAGAAAGGGTGGGACTCCAGTATCGGAGAATGTGCTCGGTCTCCTTATTGAACTACCTACAGGAGGTCCGTTCCCTTTCATAAAAGCACCTGGAATAATAGAACATGTTTGTAGACCGCCCACCTTGCATATTAATATTAGGCTGGAAAAACCAACTTGCTGTAACTTCCGGCTAAGCGTTTGCTTTTTCTCAGTGTATACTTACACTGCAGTTTGTTTTTTGCTATCATTTTCGTTAATAGATCATTGCTGTCTGAAAGCAATACTTCATCTAATCCGTTTCTTACAAATTGATAATCCCTGTATCTATCCTTGTGATAATTTGGAAACCTTTTGGCCTACTGCATTTAATTTCTACCACTAAAAATGTCCTTCTATAAGCTTGGTGCAGCCGTTAATTGGATTTGAAGCCAGAGGACTGGGAGTTCTAGTTCTGCCCTAGGCACAAACCAACTGGGTGACTCTGGGCCAGTCACTCTAGGAAGAAGATATTGACAAGCTACTTCTGACAACGTTGCCAAGAAAACCGCAGGGACTTCCGTTCCTACAGTATCGGGAGTCAGAGTAACTCGATGGATTCCGACAATTGTTTCAGTGGAAGTTGTATTCATCTTGTATTTGCACATTTGCTCTTCTCAAACCATTCGTTGGCGTTCACCTTGTTCATGTTTTACACGTTTGCTTTTTCCACACATTTTACACATTGGCTGGTGGGCATTCTTCTCTTTGCATGGAAAGTAATCAAATCAGGAGAAAAAATCTTTTAATGCACCCAGTAATTCACCATTTGCCAAACAGTTGGACCCAGCACGCTAGAGATGTCACGTGCTGTTGCTTGATCCAAGTGCTTTTCTACTACCGGTAGTACAAACTGAAACACAAGACTTTGCAATAGAGGGCTCAAGGTTTATACCTTAACTTGTTTATGATTTTTTTTTTTTGTTGGTGAGTTTTGAGCTAGATTCTAGCTTCTAGCACTTTTATTCTTCGATGACTGCTAAGAAGAGAGGGAGAAATATTGAATTACCGCCTATCTTTGATAAAAAGTTTAGATGACTTTCACATGGCTTGGAGAGAATGTTCCATTTCCCTCCAATACACCCTGCTTAACCTTAATGCTAGAGATTTTAATTAAAGAGACACTTTTCTAACAATTGTTCGTTTGTCGTGATTCAGTAAAACGTTTCCCCTTGCCTCTATTTTAAGCAGTAACTTGTATTTCAGAGTGAGTCCAACTCATCTAGAAGACACCAGGATGCGAACTCTTCTGTGTAACATGTCGACAGCTCAATTATCCAGCAGTAACAACCTGAGAATTTGGGTAGAAACAAAACAACCCTGATAATGTAAGATAGATTTATCAGAGGAAGAGACAGGTGATATGGTTTAAGTCATTCCTCCTTTTTAGTCTGAATTAGACATCTAGAATATATCTTCTGAGCACTACATGTTAGAAAAACCCTTGGAAAACTAGGATCTAGGACAACTTGCCAGCAGCCAACTCACCACGGCTAACTTGCCACAAGACAACTCACCACAGCCAACTTGCCACGGGATAAGAGTTACACATACCGAAGAGATGGTGGAATAGAATCATTAAAGAAAGGGTGCAAAGAGAAGGACAAGATGAAATGTGAATGACAAAAATTAAAAATTATTCTAAATACTTAAATTGAATTGTTGAATTGTCCCACAGTGAGTTGGCAGCAACAAGTTGTCCCATTCCGGGCAAACTGATGCATATCCGAAGGAGAACATCTATGATACTAAAGGGCTCGGAAGGAAAGGATTATGAGAAATGGTTGGAAGTGTGGGAAAATGGAAGAGATATCATTCTGACATGAAATATCTGAGGTTTTTGTAGAAGATGGGGCAGAATTTTTCAAACTCTTTCCAGGTTATACAGGTAGTCCTCAGCTTACAAGAGTTCATTGTTACAATGGAACTGAAAAAAGGGACTTATGACTGTTTTTCACAGTTACCACCTTTGCAATATTCCCATGGTCATGTGATTAAAATTCAAATGCTTGGCAACTATACTTATGACCTTTGCAGCGTCCCATGATCATGTGATCCCCTTCTGGTAAGCAAAATCAGTGGGGAAGCCAGACTCACTTAACAATCAGGTTACTAAATACAGTGATTCACTTAACAACTGTGGCAAGAAATGTCGTAAAATGGGACAAAACTCACTTAACAAATTCTCACAACAACATAAATTTTGGGCTCTATTGTGGTCTTAAGTTGAGGACTACCTGTATTTCAGCAACTTCTGGAGAGGCACAGATTTCTCAACCACAGACAATCAAAATACTATGCTCTCTAGGGAATCACTATATGGTTTAGTGGAAAAATAGAGTGCTAATTTTTTTTCCAAGCCAGGAAAAATGCCTCTTCAAAGTATTTTCAGTACCCTGTGGTGGGTTCAAAACTCTCTTGAGGTTACAATACGGTAATATAAAGAGATACAGAACCAAAATGAACAACCGGTTAGTTTTACAGCTTTAATTTAAAACTTTACCAATGACAAGAACAAAAAAAAAAGAATTCAGTTACAAAAAGAGAAGTTGTCTATACAAAAGAATAGAGGTACCTGTTTCACAACAGAATCTGCCCTTGACATTATCAACTTAAACCGGGTATAAAGTGCTTCAGGGGAACAAAGCAATGCTGAAGAGTCGTGAGAGTGAATTACATTTAGGAAAGCAGTATGGTGTTACTGTTACAGACCCAATTTTTAAATGAAATCATTGCTTTTGAAAAACCAGCATATCAAGAAAAATGTAGATAGAGGCTGTCTCTTTAATAGATAAGATTTCCACGTGCACAGATCTGTTGATGTGGAAATGCAAAGAACCAAACCCAATTTTGAGGATAGAACTGTCTTCCCTCACCTGTCCTCGCCTATCTGAACTACTACAAGGTGTACCTAGACCACAAGTCACTATCAAGGCATTCCCACATACAGTGTAACCTGGTTATCTAGGTGTCCTTCCCCGATTATCTGAAGTTATTCAGAGATAAACAAGCAAACCTAATCTCCACTTTTCTTCCTATTTTATGCTAGTAAGGGGGGGAGCACATTAAGAATTGACCTCTTACGTTCCTGCAAATATGTGAGGTAAATTATCGTTACCAGTTCCCACAACTGAAGAGCTAAGTTGCTGTTCTGTTCATCAGAACACCTCTTTCGCCAGAAAAAATTTGGGAAGAGAAACAATTTTATTTTTTCATTTATTTCAGTGCCATTCTCCATGGAGAAAATCACCCATGGTTGCTTAATGAGCAATAGAAGCACGTCTTTGTACGAATCCAACAGAAAGGTCCAAGTGAAGGATCCCCCATTAATATCCAAGCAATACTTTTCTGAAGAACTACTGGAATATACCGGAATAGTTTCCAACAATGGGAGAATTTCATTTGGAGATATATTTTTTTTCCCTCCTTTCTTCCAAGTCAAGAAATTCGTATCAATTTTTTTTTAAAAGCAGCATGACTGGGATAACTGTCCTAATCTTGATTCCTCCTTTTATTATTATTTTTTAATCTAAAAAGATGACATGTACAATCCTATTAATTGCCTATTTAAGGAAGCAATCTCTGGCCTTTAAGCAAAAGTGCATTCTGAAAACTGCAAAAATGCAGCAAAAAAGCATCGCCTGTATATTCTATAGTGAACTTGATTTTCTCATGTTCTCAGTTGATCTCTGGCCAGACGGAGGAATTGTAATCGGGGAGGATAAAGTTGAGGTTTTTCCCCCCTATCTTTGAGATGGTGGTAGTGCTTGTCATGTCCAGGTTACAGAATAAGTTTTTCCAAAGTAGCATGCACTGACTAGACCAATTCTTTATAATTTATAAATTTCCCTTTTTAATATTCCCCCCTTAGGATTTTACAGATGAACTAATTTACAAGTAACATAATCTGGGTCTTTTGTCAGCTTATTACATATTAATAAAAACCAAGGCCAGAATGATTTTTAAAAAATCAAGAAATTGATGCTAACTGAATCCTTTGTCTACATATTACTGCACTACTGCAAACATCATCGGTTTTCCTCAGAGTCCATAAAGGGATTGCAAACTAGTTGCAGACAACAGTGAAATCACTGCCAGTTGATCAAACCAGTCACTGATTTGAAGGAGCGCCGGACGGGCATGAAGAAATTGTGAAGGGGGAAAAAAACATTCATAATTATGAGTACAGCACTTCCCATTTTGGAGAAACATCATTTCCTAGCAGAGCTGAATTTGTATCTCTATGTATATCCCTATTGTATTGTTCGTTTGTATCCCTATTTTAGAATCGTAGGCAGTTCGGCTAATGCAAAGGTGGGGAATGATGGCCCTTTTATGACTTGTGGACTTCAACTCCCAGAATTCCTGAGCCAGCTGGTTGCTTCTTGTATTTCCATAGTGGGTATTGTCTTAATTCAAAGACAAAAAACTCTAGAGAAGGCCAATCATTTAAAGCATTAATTAATTCAAAGACAGTCAAACTCTAGAGAAGGCCAATCATTTAAAGCAGTCTTTCCCAATCATTACAATTACCAGCTATGTGGACTTCAACTCCCAGAGTTCCACAGTCAGCATGGCCATTGAGGAGAATTCTGGGAGTTGAAGTCCACCCAACTGGAAACCACCACAGTTGGGAAACACCGATTTGAAAGACAAAGGAAAGTCTGACTTTCCCTTATCACAGCACACCTGGCAAGGTTTTCCAACACCACCTGTCAGCAGCTCCACATTATGACATCGGGTTCTTAAATGAAAACTAATCTTCCATCAGCGATTCCTACATACCACTTATGTGCTTATGTTTCATTCAAAAATGAAAAATGCTGGAGAAAGTATCTGTTTTAAGTTCAGCTATCTGATTCCTGGTGCTTTTATCATTATACAAAGAGGTATTTCTACATTAACCATTCAACAGATCTTTCTGCATTGTCTTTCCTCTCACACTCATGTGCAAGAGAAGCATTCCCCAGTCCTTCATGCCAGGATACACACCAAAGCCACCATTATATACATTCGAGGCAACAGAGCGTATTTTTTTTTCGTTTCCAATTAAATATGCATAGGATTAAACCCCATCAAAATCAGGATCAATATGACTTGCTCTAAAATCAGTGCAGACAGAACTGGGCATTTAAAATGCACATTTGCTATGCTGGGAGTACAGAGGCCGCAGTAAGCTTGCAAATTAAAAACTACCATAGCATTATTCAGCCAAACCTTTCTTCCTTTGTTTAATGGCTCCAGGTAGAATTCATTCCCAATTGAATCTGATTTAGCTAAATAAGTACTTGTCATTCAAAAGGGGAATTTTAAAAAAAAAGTTGCTTCCAACTAAATAAAGAGAAATGCAACTGTAGATACCTGAAGTGTTTTTCTTAGTATTTCTGTGGACTTGAACATTTTAATTTAATTCAAACTGGAGGAAGAAAAGTCTCCGGCAATTTTTTTTGACCGCAAATTGGATTCAGGGAGCTTTTTGTAGGAGTCTTACATGAAATGAGGCCTACAAATCAATTGACAAACGTGAATTCCCTTGAGAGAGCGGTTATAGAAAGTACACTTAGTTGGACACCTTTTAAAAAATGTATCATTCTTTTTCTTTTTTTAATGGCAGCAGTGAATTAAAGAAGTTAATGGCCTGGAATAAAATCTATCTCGTCTCTTCAGTCGTGTTGTCTTCCACCAGGAACAAACAAGAATTGGTAATGGGTCAGAGCCAACAACACTAGAGCAAACCTGGTCCTCGAATACCCTCCACAGCAAGAAACATTCCCATGTGTTGTCGAAGATGTTCCTCACAGAAAAAAAGAAAAAAAAAAGCAGAAAGTTTTTTTTGTTTGTTTGTTTCATTGATCACCCAGCCGGAAGCCCTGGCCCCAGTTGTGTCTTGTGTCTCCCTGGCCTGCGGGTCTTCGCATACTGGCTGGAGGAACCCCAAATCCAGATACCCCTCCTCTTCTGTTGGGCAGCCATTTGTACCTGCGGGTGAAGAGAAGAAGGAATTCAGAAGACTCATCCTAGCCCCTTATTGGGCTTTCGCAGCCAAACAAGATTTCAGCAGAGGTTGAAATTGAAGAAGCAACAAAGGCTTAGGATGGAGTTTCAGTACAGGTTGTCCTCGACTTGCCACACTTCGCTTAGTGACCGTTCCGAGTTACAATGGCACTGAAAAAAGCAACTTAATGACCATTTTTCACACCGATGACCGTTACAGCATCCCCAGGGACAGGTGATTTATATTCGGATGCTTGATAACTGGCTCATATTTATGACAGTTAATATCTGTGACAGTGAACATAGAAGCCGTAATTTATTTATTTATTTATTTATTTATTTATTCCATTTGTATGCCGCCCAACTCCCGAAGGACTCTGGGCGGCTCACAACAAGATAATAAAACAATATATAAGAAAAAATGCACCCTGAACACTGAACCTTGGACACTTAAGGTGTCCAACAGCTTCGTGGACAGAAAACCTCAACATCTGAGCTAAGCTTCATTCTTAGGGCCCTTTCTCTTGTGTTAGTAAGAAAGCCAGTTTGGTTTAGGTGGTAAAGGCATCAGGCTAGAAGCCAGGAGATGGTGAGTTCTAGTCCCACCTTAGGCATGAAGGACAGTGGGATCACATTTGGACGATCACTCAGCCAACCCAACTCACAGGATTGTGGTAAGGAAAATAGGAGGAGGAAATAATACTAGGTACGTTATTTATAAATAATAAAGGTGGGATAAATAATAAATAAATAAAAAGCAACCATTGTAGCTCCTCTGGAAGAAGAATGGAAGACAGACCTCTGCAAGTATTCTTGTACATGCAGTGCTCCTTCAATTTAAAAGTGGAAAGACACCAATTAGTTGTAAAGGTAAAATCTTCCTGGAGTCAAGAATTACATGACCCTGTTAATAGATTTAACCTGGCAATAATATGAAAGCAGATTAGGTTAAGATTAGAGATTAGATTAGATAAGGATGGATGGATGGAAGATAGGAATAGATAGAAAAAGAAAACATTTTTAAACAGAGGTCAAAAAGAAAAAGGGCAAAGCAAACTCTGGAATTTGCTGCCATTATCATAATTTAGCAACATTTCAGGAAACTAAAGGAGCAAGTGAGTGAATCTTGTATTTGGGAGCTTGTAATAGTTTGACTGAATCAACATTTCCCATTTGTCTATGTCAGAGACAAAATATGAATGAAATGCAGCAATTGACCTAATTACGTATCCATCCATCCGGAAAAATGTGCACGGGTCTCATTACTGCCATTGTACTTTTGTTTTCAATTCTAATTAGAATAACATTTCAACATTCCAAAGTATTCGAATCTGATTTTTTTTAAAAAAAGATAAAACCAACTTACAGAAACTGAGGTGTTGACAGAAAATTTCTTCCTCCCAAATCCATTGGATATTTAAACATTAGGAAAAAGTACAGATGACCAACCAAGTTGCCGATAAGTTCATTGATGATGCTTTGGGATATTAGAAAAAACAGCATTTTACGGTGTTAAAAATGAGCAATTGAAGCATTTCCTACTCATAATGTGAAAGTATCTCAATCAATGGGGCCAATTTCTAATGGGTTTGCACTGTTGAAGAGCTTGAGGGCTGCTAAGACTGAAAATAACGCAGACTAACTACCCCAAGGGTTGCATATTGTCTGCAAACATTTTTGGAAAATACATTTTTGCAAACCTGTGGGGAAGACAGTGCTAATGGACTAAACACTGAATTTAAAAAGCAAATGCCATAAAAATAGAACCTAGGAATGATAAAAGTCACAAAATCTCCATCATCAACTGCACCTATCTGAACTGTACCTTCAGAAGGTCTTGAGATGGTACAATTCATAATTATGGAAGACTGTTACAATCCCAATATATTCTAAGTATCGATGGCCACTTAAGTATTAATCCTTCTTCCAGCTACGTACACAGAAAGTAGAGTGTAAAACAGTAATAAGAACAACTGAAAATGAGATTCCAGAAGAATTTTTTGGTACCGGGCTGTAATTTCAGAAGGAAGTTAAGCTGGCTTTCCTTGGGAAACTTCATTGATGGAAGTTGAAGCCCGAGACTCTTAGTAGGGTTACTCAATTTACAAATACACAACTTAAGTAGCTTCAATAGTCCCTAGGCAAGGCAGATATTAAGCAGGAGAGCCACTAATCAGCTTCACGCTGCCTCCTAGCCGTTGTTTTCAATTTCAGAAGGCCTCCAAGATTGAGCTGTCAAAATTAAGTAGCCAGTGCTGTGTAAAACCTGAATGCAGAGAGACAACTCAATGGAGGCCTGTGTCAATCAACCTTCCAAGTGTGACTCAAGAGGGAGAGCAGATCTGGAGCAACAGAATGAATCAGATAGCTGGAGATTTCAGAATTGATTCTAGAGGTTTTCCATAGTTCCTGGAGTTACTACAGACAAATGTGCCAATGTCTCAATTTAAGTTTCATATTATCAGGAAGTCAATACAGCAAGGAAAACCCTGAATGGGTTGAACGTTGGAACAGGCCCTTTGACTGACAGAAGCACCCAATCCGGTACCTGCTCTTGGGACTATCCTTACTTTTGTGAACAGCATGACTTGGAAAGGTTGAAGACTCCCTATGTTACAATGAGTGAATGTGAACCAGGTTTATCCTGACATGGTCTGGTCTGAAGGTTTGCCTTCTTTAAGAATAAAGAGGGCAAGGCCTTAAATCCCACTTATTCCAAGCCAGACTCTGGCCTTGGTGGCGCAACGGATAGAGAAGCTTGTAATTAGCTGCCAGCTGCCAGCAATTTAGCAAGTTCAAATCTCACCAGGCTCAAGGTTGACTCAGCCTTCCATCCTTCTGAGGTAGGTAAAATGGGAACCCAGATTGTTGGGGGCAATATGCTGACATTGTAAAC
>JANHJO010001933.1:103210-133675 GCA_032468235.1 Pseudoxyrhopus heterurus | reverse complement strand
AGCGCTTATACGCGAGTTGGCTTATACTAATCCGCTGAGTTTTGGGCCTAAATTGAGGCCTGCGCAGGGATCAATTTAGGCCCGAAAATCGGCCTGCTTTTGGACCAAAATCGGCCCGTTTTCAGCCTCAAATCAGCTGAAAATTAGTTGACTCGAGTATAAGCCGAGGGTGGTTTTTTCAGCCCTTTGTGAGGGCTGAAAAACTTGGCTTATACTCGAGTATATATGGTATATATTTTTCTGATCTGTTCTGAAACAAGACATTGTGTAGGATAAATACACACTAATGACCTCTTA
Organism: Pseudoxyrhopus heterurus; assembly: GCA_032468235.1. Classification (NCBI taxonomy): domain Eukaryota; kingdom Metazoa; phylum Chordata; class Lepidosauria; order Squamata; genus Pseudoxyrhopus; species Pseudoxyrhopus heterurus. Next base: position 133,378 of record JANHJO010001933.1, on the reverse strand, counting down.
GTGGTCTCATTAATGACTTCATAATTTTAAAAATGTTTTATACTCACAAATAAAATGTAATTGGTATCAAATTGCAAATTGCTTGATACCAAGTCAGAATATGAATTCATCAAATTCAAGGATGTCTTATTCTAGGTTTTGGAATAAGACTATTTCTGGCTATGCCAGGAGGTACTAAGGATTTTTATTACTGAGATATAGTTCTTCTAGAGTGTTTTGTATCTGTTTTGCTCCAATTTTTCACAACAGATCCTTATTTGCTATAGAGATAACAGTTGAATTCAGTCTCAATAACACGTGGCATAGAATTATTATAAACCAACAAATAAAATAAATATCTAAAAAGATGACTTGCATATTTAGTTTTAGAAGAAATAATATCACATCAATGTATGAAAAGAGAATATTTTATGTTATATTATTGTATACACATGAATTTATCTCATGCAAATATTAATGAATACCATTGAATTGAAAGTTACAAATTTAGAAACATTTTTTTTAAAAAGATCATGGAAGGATATATACGTCCCTTAAAATTATTGCTGCTATTTAGTGCCAGTTATGTTGTCATGTTCTTTATCATAATATTGCATAAAATATAGTGAATTTAAGAGGGATAAGCTTAGGTGCTGACTGCATATTGAATAGTCTTTACAGAATCCCCAGAATAATTAAAATCAGAGCATTTTTTCCTATTAGGAATTTAGAAAAAATCCTTACTTAATCAAAGCCCCCCTAATTTAAAGGAAATTTATTACAGACACCACTCACATTCATATCGGTAGCTGAGGGAAAACATCTACTAGAAGGTCGTTGTTTAATTGTTGCCACTCTGGAGTCCACAACTGCATTTTCTGGAATTCTTGATGGCTTGGAAACTGGCACTATTTCGTCAGCTTTATCTGTAACACAGAAATATATGCTAAAATAAATTTAACTTGTCCAAAGACTGAAAAAATTAAAGGTTGCGCTGTAAAATATAATTTAACTTTTTTAAAGATGCAAAGAAAAAGGGGATTTTGGCATTTTAACAAGGCAATGCTTGAACATTGTAAATCGTGCAAGCCGAGCAATTTTATTGCTGCTGCGTAACATGCATGCTTTAGTTTTAAGCCTGCATGCATTTAATGTTTACTTAGTGTGACTTGAAAAACAATCCTCTTCTTCAAACCTTCAAAATGTGAAGGGAAAATATCTATATAGAAATGGAAAGAAAACCTTTAGAAATAGTATACCTGCAGAGAACTGTTCCACACAGTAGTCATGAGAATGTTACTGAATTTTTTAACAAAAGCAGGCATTTTGAGTGCCTTATATTACTGCTTTACTATCAAATACGGATGTTAGGCTATTTGGCACTTTTGTAGTAAGTATTAATATTCTGAATATTAAAATGATTTTATTTTAGGTCCAATGAGCGGGCTTTGAAAGATTCAGTGAGAATTTCCCTATGAGCCTGACAATTAATCTCTCACAATGAATTCTCATAACCATACTGCTATTTATGAACCATTTTATTTCAGCCTGAAATACAATTGTGCATTTGTCCATCAGGGAGCAGTCATGCAGGAGTAACCATAGAATCAGATTCAATTACTGAATCTGACAACAAATCTTTAAAGTATGTGCTGAGTTCTGCTATCAAATTATAAATTTGATACCATGACAGCAGTCATGGTATGACCACTTCATAATGGACAAAAGATGGAAAAACTGATCTTGGCTGGAGAAAAGAAGAGACTATAATAGACAAAATTGTCATGAATATTGGCCTTCAGTTTTAAATGCAAAATAGATCTCAACTGCATAAATTTTATCTACCTTTTTTTGCAATATGGTAAATTTGGATCTTGTAGTATTGTCAAGGTATACCTAATTATAACCATATATCAAAACAAAGGGAACTGCTGTGAGAGTTATTTTTAAAGATGCAAGAGAAATGCTTAAATCAAGAATTAGACTGCAGTTGAAATATAGCATTACAGTTGTGTGCAACCATTCCTTTACACTAATAATAAAACCAAGCCTCTTTACAGACTAGGATTCAACCTATACTAATAATATTTTTCTTGGCAATACCTTTTATATTAACATTCACAGTCAGATTAAATTACAAGCACCACTTATGGACATCCATTTTGAAAAAAATCTAGGAAATGGTAATAAAATTAACACACAACTCTTCTTAACCTAGGACTTGTATACAGAGAAAATATGTATACATAAAAAAAATTGAATAACAGCTAGAAAAAACTTTATAGCTTATCAAAATTCTTACTTCTACCTCATTAGCAAAATTAATTTAAAATGTAAGTTTTCCTGACCATTCTTCTTTCTTTCTTTCAGTGAAAATTAGAATAACTGCACTACAAATTACTTTATGGGAAAGAAAAAATGGCACCTTAATGCCTAAAACAGTTATCTTAATTTTTTAATGGCTGTTTCACCCATGCAGCATACAGGCATTATCATAGTGTTCCCAATGTTTGCATACAAATTGACTCCCTATAAACATTTGGATTAGAGTAGGATAAGGAATAGATTTTAATGTACCATTTCTAGTTAAGTGCAGAAATGCCTAGGATCTTATGAATATGCAATATGCACATGGCAGTGCCTGTATATGTAAATATTATTTACTTCCTTCCAATGGTTGGAGGTGGTCTGTGAGTATTTTTGCATATAATATCAATGGTAAATAACTATGCCTTAACTATTGAAATGAATAGGGAAGATCTTGTGCTATTTGAGTTTGGTGTGTGCATTATAGTCTTTATGCCCATAGGACTAACTGGATCAAGTCAACGATATTTTAATGAAGTTAATTTTCTTAGCACTTGATAACTGTTTTGGAAAAGGAGCCTCTTAAGTTGTTGATGGTTCTGTCAATGTTATTATAACTTTGATAAAACCATTAGCAAATACCATGCTAGTATCTACATCTTGTACTTCTTGTTTACCTCCTTCAAACAAGATTAAAAGATACATTTGCATTCAATTTAGCAGTAATCCAAACTGTTTTTTCAAACTATGATAAGCCCTTGTATATGAAGTAAAATATATTATCTACTGACTTTATTGTAAACATTTGGGTATGCTGGCATATCCACCACCAAGAACTTCAAGAAGGAAGATTTCATGTTATGTCTCTCCAGCCCTATCAGCAATCCATAAAATACTTTAGGGATCAAGTTAGAATTAATTTGAAAATTGAAATTATCTATCACTTAAACTTTGTAAATTATCTGTAAATGCCAGAAAACAATTCATTGTTTTTAGAACTAAACAGACAGCCATAACCCTATAACTAGTCAGATAATGAGAGCTACAGGAAAACAATGAAGAGGCTTTGACAGACACTTGAAAAAGCATGGATATAATCACTGCAAAATTATGAGAACCATGCTACTGATTTTGCAAGACTGTATTGAAAATCTGACCAAAGCAATAGATTTAACTACAATAAAAGTTTGCAAATATTTTCTAATACATTCATGTATTTCAGCCACACATTGTATCATTGGCATCTATCTTTTGTTGATCTTACAACCTCTGTTCTGAATTTATTTTCCCTTGTCCAACAATTTCTTTCATTCAGTGGGTGTATTATGCACCTTTCCAATGTAGATAAGAATAGCTGGAACTTAAACTGGAATGGGGCAAGTGAATTGGCTTCCAGATAGTATGAAAAAAAGGGTCTGGATACTTTGGCTGAGTAGAAACTCCAACAGCAGTTCTGATAGCATTGCTAGGTGCTAAATGGCTTGCAACTGTGTGCTTCTTTGTTTTAAAAAAAGTCACCATAGTAAAGAAATACAGGTAGTCCTCTACTTCCGACCACAATTGAGACCCAAATTTATGTTGCTAAGTAAGACATTAGTTAAGTGCGTCTTGCCCCATTTTACGACTTTTCTTGCCACACTTGTTAAGTGAATCATTGCAGTGGTTAAATTAGTGACACAGCTATTAAGTGAACCTGGCTTCCCTCAGTGACTTTACTGGTCAGAAGGTCTCAAAAGGTGATCAGGTGACTCTGGGACACTTTAACCGTCATAAATATGAGTCAATTGCCAAACATCTGAATTTTGATCACGTGACTATGGGGATGCTGCAATGGTCATAAGTGTGAAAAAGGTCATAAGTCACTTTTTTCAGTGGTGTTTTAACTTTGAACAGTCACTAAATGAACTGTTGTAAGTTGAGGACTACCTGTACAATGGGATGAAATAAATCCCTAAAAGAAATGTGTTAAATTCAGAAAGAAGATCATTCTTTCAAATAAAAAATATGCTGTTTCTTTGAAGAAACTGAAAAACAATTACAATTTGCAACCACACTTGTTATTGTAAAATTTGCAAAATTTTCACTTTTTTTAACGTAATTTGAGTTGACTCCATTCTCAGCTTTTACCACACTTTTAAAGTGACATAAGGCAAATAAAAAATATAACAATATTGCATAGCTATGCTGAAATGGTCTTCTAGGTGTTTCTGAAATTTTATGTCATTTCCCGTTAAGACCGGTGTATTTTGTCTCTGTGTCAGACTTTGAAAGCTAAACCTTAAAATATTTGTCAAAGTGGACTTTTTATCACACTCATTAATATAATGCCATTTTTGCAAGAAAGTATGTTCCTGTATCAGTGAGAATGAGTCTTACATGCTTCAGTTTAAAAGAGTTTATTTACGAAAGTTTCTGTTAACATGTTAAACAAACAAAAATAAATAAAAACAGGCACAGATGGGGCGCAAGTCATACAGGTGTGAAAAGCCACACCTGCCAAGTAGGATGCATTTGAGTACATGGCCAAGACAGAACACCCATGGAAGTGTCCTCTTCATCTGAGAGCTACTGGGTCTAGGTTCTCTCAAGATAAGGGTTTGACTCAAAAGTTGCGCCTGCAAAGTGCCTGCAGTCAGAAGGTTAGCTCACACTAGCTGCATTTCATCATTAGCTCAGTCATTTAGCAAAAAGCAGCCACAAGCATTTCTTTCACTTGGGAACACACATGGCTGGTTTGTACTGCAGCAAAATGCTTCCTGACTATTTCCCTTCAGACTCAAAACAAAAGGGAGCAGAGAGGGAACCGTTGATATATGCACACAGAACACTGATATATGCACAAACTTGGTTTTACTTATGGGTTTGACAATATATTCTGGTGACTCTAAGAAAGTCAATTTAAACACTCAGGTTCAAAGGTCAACTGTTCAGGGCCTGTACACAGTGGTATCGCTCAGTGTTCAATTTGCTCCTGAAAAGGGGGTCTTTAAACAATAATCTAGGATACCACCTTGAGGGCCATCTCATATTCTTCATCTATATAAGAGATGATTTGGAGTTCCACAATGTTAACCAGCCCAGTCCCAACCATATTAACTGGTTTTTCTGCCCTTACTGTATTATTCATCTGACTGGAGCTCCCTGGCCTGAAGGGAGAGGAGAGAGATTTTTATTACAACACATCCATTATGATGCTGAGCTATTTTTCAGACATTGTGGCACAGTACTCAACAGCATGTCATGACTCTTACATTCTGACGAGGTCTGGCTGTAAGGAGAGTGACAATGTTTAACTTGCATAATTCAATATCTATGATCTTATCAAATATAGTTTCTCCTACAAATACTGTTCATTGCTGAAAGGGTGTAAGCACATATTATTTTTACTATTGTTAAATATTCAAACCCAGAGGATAACCATGTTACCCACAAAAGACCCTGACAAGTAAAGAAACTTCTGAAAATGTCATTCCTGTGCCTAAAAAAGTTTGCTAGCACATTTTTGTATAAGTCACAAATGCTGCAATTGAGTCCTGGCATGTTGTAGACTGCATAACCAGGCCAAGATAGGCTTGGCTATGGGCTAGAGATTAATCTGGTCAGACCCACAGAGGATAAGAATGATCATGATCCAAAAAGGCACTTACAGGTTAACCTCAGGCCAGCATGCCAGAAATACCAGGCAAGAGACTAGTCAAACACGGTTTCTAAGGTGGGGATTGTCAATATCCACATACTTACCAAGAACTTCAGTATGCTTGCTCAGAGAGAAGGGGGTCATGGAAAAAGAAAACTCAAAAAACAGCTGTGTCCAGAAATGATTTGTATTTGTAAGAAAAGCAATGAATGTCTGGCACAGTGTAAAAAAATGTTCTCATGAAGCTAAAGTGAAAGAACAGAAGCAAATGTTCTTCAAATACCAGCAGCACACATTGTTAACAATGCAAATAGAAACTACAAAATGTTAGACTAATCTAGTCAGCCAGAATATAACGTTAGCCAAATGTAGAAATGGTCAAGTTTTGCCATTCATGGCCGTATGGCTAAGAATTAAAAGGACAGGCACATTAAAAAAAACCTCTTAAAAATACTATCCCTCATGTGATAATTTATTTCTTCCCTCCCCCTTTTGCCTGACGCATGGGCATGGGCAAAGATGCCCTCTCGGTTATGGCTCTCTGCATTCGGCCACTGCGACGAGGCACTGTGGCTTGTGGTGTTTCTTGAGAGTCATTAACCCCTTCATCTCTTGGTAAGTACACAGTGGACATCGCCACTGAATCCTCACCAGTCCACGTTGAGGCACTGGTTAACTCAACATGAGGGGTGGCTCTTTGGGAAATACGAGTTTCAAGGACCTGTGTCCTTGGTTGTTTGAGGAAAGTTAAAATCTCAGACAGGTAGTTATGAATGGCTCTTGTGGATGTTGCCACAATGCCTAGCTGCAACTCCATCCGGCCCATGGACTGTGACATGAGACCCATGGATTGTGCATGCTCTCTCTTTATGTTCTCCAGCAGCTGCACAATCCTACTGTTGGTTTCCATCAATAGCTTTTCCCCCTCTGTCAGCTGGGCTTGCCCTCTCCAACCCTGTTCCCTAGAGACAGCCTGAACACCATGGCGATCTTCATTCATTTCAATATTTCCCTCCTCAAGAGAGTCACTTTCATATTGAGTTCTACTGAGAGAGTGATCGCCAGGAGATGGTATGTCCATTGTACACCGTGCAGTCCGCTCTGGTGTCGGGAATCCCTCAAAATCTTCCCCAACATTGCTGGGTGTTTCAGATGATGACAGTGGCCATGGCCAACTCTCTGTAGTTCTGGCTGGTGAATCGTCATCTGAAGCAGGCACTGAGGATTCTTGTTCTTCTCCAGGTGTAGATGGTGAGCTTCCTCTCTGGTGCCTGTGTTGCCCCGAAGATCCAGGAACCTCCCCATCTTGTTCCCCAGTGACATCTGGCAATCAAATAGAGGAGCAACAACCACTGTATCTGAGGCCAGGAAGATGGAGGAATCTACATACATTGGACAACACACAAAAAGAAGCCAGTTGGGAAACCAGAGTGTTTGTGTTAGGGCTGTCTAAAATGTAGAGACTGAAAAGTGCAGGGAGTGCTGAAATTATTAAAATATCATAAAATGCACACTGTCCTGCACCCATAACACATACAACTAAGCTGGATCCCAAGGCACAACTTTCAACACACTTTTTTGTGATTGTGACATAAATGTCTGTGAACCTATCAAAAAGCTCACCTATGCACTGTAGTGATGTCACAGTCAGAAATCTCTGGGATGAACTTTGGGTCAATTGTCCAAGCGACCTGAGCTTCCTGTGGTGTCAGATGAGCTCCACCACTGGATTGTATGGCAGCCATTGAAGCACTGGTTGCTATCTTCTCTTTTGTCCGTCGTTTCATCTCAGCCCAAAATCCCTTCCAGAATTATTGTCACAAAATCAGTGTGACCATTAATCAAATTTATCCTGTGAACAATGTCTCTTAACCTCTCATTGTCTGTATACATTTACTTCCTTTCTGCTATTTGTAATAGAAGGTAGTTATAATGTGGGCATTGTTCATCAGGATAGTTTTTCTTTCTTTGAAAGTATTATTTGACTTGTGGTTTTCCTGATTCCTCACTTGAGTAATTTTGTAAAGAAAATACTAAACATTTTTTCCATGTTTGACAAAATCTACAAAGAAAGTTTAAATACTAAATCAAGGCCATATAAGTGGAACCCTTACAAATGATGTCAATTCACATGTGCACTAAATCAAATGTATTCCTGAACACTTGCAAATAGTTATAAAATGCATGCAATTCATAGACAGCCTATTATGATCTGCACAGTAGTTCTTTAGCATATCTAGACTAGCAAGGAATGAGAAAATATCTTGTTTTGGAAAAATAAAGTAAGCCTTCTGCCTCAGGGACAATTCAGCCATTTACAATTTTCTTAAAAGTCCGCTGGAATGATCATAATAATCACTGCTTTAAATTATCACACTTCCCACTTTTAAGAAGAGTTGTGTGTGAACATAAATTTTATTTCTTCTTCTTCTGATCATTCCTAGTGAACTTTGTAGTTGGTGCTAAGCAATTTGCACCAATTTGTATGATTTTTTAAATGTTTGAATTTTGTTAGGTGTAACTCCTGCTCATTGAAACACACCACATGCTGCTCTTATCAACTTTATCTGGAGTTATGTGTTTGCGCTAGAGGGGCATGGGTGTATGTATGTCTCATATTAAAAAGGATGATTTTATATATTATTCCTTAAAACAATCCCTTATAATTTCAAATAAGGAAAGGACTACTGTTATGATTATGGGCAATTTCCAAACGTTATTGTAATTTACCACCCAATATCTTATATCCATGTATTTTTAAAGGACACTGTGTAATTCATGATGCTAGAAAAATGAAGATTTAATCTCAACAATAAATGTTACTGTAAAAACTAATTATTTTTCCATCTTAAAATTAAAATATTCATATTTTGTTTGTGTTTGTGTAGACTGTCCAGTTGCATGTTTTATGAAAATTGAAGATGAAGTTGTGTTTATATAAGAAGTATGAGAAGACACTGATGAAAATGGAAGAGGTGGGGATGCCTAGTGGCATGCAAACCTTGGAGGCTCCACTGCAGGAAAATTTTTAAAAAGGGCCTTTGTGGGTAAATTCGGTGTAATATCTACTGCTTTTTCATTTTTATCCCCACCTTTGCTTTATTAGTACAGCATCAGCTGTGACCACTGACTCCAATTTTCCTCAGAGAAATGGGCCACAAGTTCATGCATTAAAAAAATTAGGATTCTTTTAATCAAATGAGCAAATCAGTTTTTTTAAAAAATAATTGTTTTTGCTCAGAGCACCTTGGTCTACTATACTACTACTATTTTAATCATTCATAATGTTTGAGATGTAAAGAAACCTGTTTTAAAAGAGTTGTATTAGATGACTTCCTATTTGTTAAATGTTGCGCTTTCAGTCTTGCTTTGCCATATGCATACTTTAAGTATAAAGTACTATGTTCATGTTGAACATAACATCCTACTAAAAATAAAACTGTCAAATGAGACATCAAAATATTCTCTGGATGTTTGGAACAGTTTGGAGACAGAGTTGTCCCTTACAATGTGGAAATTGGCAATCGTTGTTCCAAAGAAAGCATTTCATTATTGATTTTTTGGTCATATATTGTCAGGCATTCTTCATATTTTTGGTTTTGTTGTTTAGAGTGAACCTACTCAAAATGGAAAGTGGTAGAACTTACATAATAATATAAAAGCCTGAATTGTGATTAAAATATTCTGATCACATAATTACTGGGGAAAACATGTTATTTGTGTTTCTGGTTCATCTGCCAGGAATCAATTTCATAAAATTGAAACAATTGTTTACTACAAATATAGGTATTCGTTGCAATATGTGTAAAATGTCTTGTCTCCTAATCAGAAAGAAAAGACACATTGCTACATGGCATGTGTGACCACTCACATAAATAACCACCAGGGGGAACAGAATCTACAAATTCTATGTGGATTAAAGTTCTAATATCACTCTTGAATATTTAGGATCCGTAAATACATTAAAGATGATTTGTAAAACTGCCTATTAACAAGGAACAGGCTTAATCAAGAAATAATATTAACAATAAATAGTAAAAGCAATTCCACTTTACAGGATTGCAGTATTTATTTACTATTAATATGAATACAAAAAATAAAAATAATATTTATTGCAAAAATGACGTTAGGCTGTTTTTCATTCAGTGATCATGGCAACTTAAGAAAACTGAGCAAAACTACACTGAATTCATCAGGCTCTGTTTGATAGATGTTATCCCTGTTGTTTACAGATTGATATGATAAGATCAAGATTTCAACCTATTAAGATGATGACACTAGCTGCTGTGTTGGTGGTGTGGAAAAAGTATATTTAACAGAATGGAGGCAATGGAAATTTTGTGTGTCTAATAGTTTTGCTGCCCAATGGCAGAAGCAGATGATCAGATGGCTTGCTCCTCTGGGCCCGATGATTAGAAAACACACTTCTAATATTTATCTATTTGCCTAATTGATAAGCTTCAGTTTCAGATCCTTGACTGGTTCTTGACCAGAAGCAAGACTCAAAGTTTTAAGTGCTGCATTTAATTTTGTGTCTGACAATTGTTAACTACAGGGAATAAACATTAACACACCAACACAGTATGTGGCATGTAGAGACTATGCTAAAGTTACCATTCATGTTTAGTGCAGATTCAACACTACTGATCTCTTAATTATAATTAAAAAAAGTAAGGAGCAACTTATAGGCATGTGGGCCTCTTCAACCTCCTCTCAACTTTGCCAGTTTATGCATGGTTTATTGATATATCTGCAAAGAGACCACCATGGCTAATGCTAAAGAACTTCACTGTCAAATAGACTCAACTTCCAAATCTGATAAAAAACTGACTTTAGTAACTTATTTTACAGGCATGGTTAATAGCACTGCAGATAATCATTATTTTTGAAATTCACATTCCAAAGGGAAGAGAGTTTGGAACAATTTACTTTCTATATAAAAAGATACATAGATACCAATTGCCAACAAAACACAGACATTTAAAATGAATTAAATCATAAACATTAGAAAGAAGCAAACAAAACCAAGCAAAATGATAAAACATGCTTAAAGCTGACAAAAGGGGTAAAAAAAATATTACCATGCCTGAGACAAAAGGAAAGAGAGGATAGAGTTTATGAGTCCATGATCCATTCCTTTTAACTATAGTTAAAAAATCAGCAGCTGAATATATCTGCACTCTGCCTCAATATATTTTCACCGAGCTTCTATCTCCATAGCCTGTTTTAGACATATAATAATGAATCAGCATCTGGGTTCCTGATTCCTAAAGATCTGAACTCATAAATATTCCTTAGTTTCAATTTATCTCAACACACATTTCAGAATGGTTAACTATGCAGATGTATATGAAGTAGATTGGGAATGGGGAAAGGGGGTGGTGGAAGGATGGGCCAAAGATCTGATAATTTGGATTTATTATTCACTATTTTTTATCTGATGTGTTTAAAAATAAAACAAAATAAAATCCAGAGTGTTCAAGATTGTTTAACAATAAATCATTCTATAATAAGGGCATGATTGTTCCTTCTTCTAACTGATCAGATGCCTTCTTTTCTATGATGACATAAACAATTGGATTTATACTTGGGAATATTGTTCAGAAAGATTGCATCTCAAGATTCTCTGCTTCAAGAATTATAAACTTCTGGTAAAAAGAGTGACAACCTTGACATACCTTGTGCATATGAATATGAATAATCTTGAATATGAATACTTGTGCATGTGTTGATAATTCATATTTTGCCCATGTATTTCCCCATGATAGGACTCAGTTCTGGCTAGAATGTCTGTCAAATGCTGCCAGAAGTCAGGACTACACCACCTCCATAGATGCTTGGGTAGAATCATGGTGTTGGAGTACTGCTGGCTCCTTGCATCACAGAAATCATTATCAGAATAGTCATTTTCTTTCTGAATTTCTCAGTAAATGCAGGACACCATTTATAATTTATTTATGATTTAAAATAAAATAAAAAAATAGCAAGGACAACCTAGCTGTAGAAAGTCTATAGAAATAGTAGACTCTAAAGTGCATTTTTTACAATAGAGGCATTAGTTTAAAAGAAAACCTAATTAGTTTCACTGAGAATAGTAGACTCTTATGCCCATCTTGAGTCTTACCTGCCACTTGTATTGGCAGCTCCCTCCCCTGAGATGCGCTGCTCTCAGAGGCCCTCCTTTTGAGATCCCACCAGATTTTTCATCTCTATTGGATCGCTTTCTTTTCCTTATATATTCTTCCCTTTCCCCCCATATGAACATCAGGACTGTAGAAGTAGGCTTGATCTTCTTGCTGCGAGATACATGGAAAGTTCTTTGGGTACAATAAATACAGCTAGCAATGCAACAGCCGTAGTAATACACTTGAGAGTTGTCTTGAAGACCCAGTTTGTTGCTCTGCATTTGAGCTCATGTTTGCATCATGCCCCTTCTTCTTACACTATTCAAGATGCTTCAGATATGGCAGAAGTTTTTGAAAACCTAAGACAGATACAGATAAAAACTACCAACAAAATAATTAATACAAAATTGGGTGCAATTTCCATTGCACCTTTATATAATGACTTCTGGTAGGTACAATATATAATTGGGGGTGGCTATGCAAATATTGTTCCTTCTGCACATGGTTGTTTTCAAATGCTGTATGATAAGAACCATGTAAACATAAAACTTGTGAGGGGATGTGATTTCACATGCTCGCCTAGGAGTCTGTAGATGTTAGGATTTATGTTTGTACATATACACACATTACAAAACCACCATCAGTAGTGTAAAATGTATCTGTGGTGAGAAATTATATAGGTAATTTCTAGACACGAAGTCTCATGCCATAAAATTACCTGTAGTTGTTTCATTAGTATGTGTTTCCTAATTCATTAGTGCAAAATAAACATATATCTACTATTATTTAATATGCACCTGTGATAATCTAATTTAAAGACAACTTAAAACTCACATGCTATTAATAATGTAATGAATTACATTTAAAGTATAACTCATTTAAAAACTTTTGCATCTCTGACTCTGAAAACATTGACATAATTGTCCTTAGACCTGCAAAACAATATGTAGGGATAGTTATATACTTCAAGATGTTCAATATGAAAAAGGGGAACAAAGAATGGAAGAGGAAAAATATAGTATATTTACCTGCCCCAGTTAAATCTGAAAAACTTAACCCCTACTTATTTCAGTAATAGTAGCATGTAGCCCATGATCACTCAATATAAGTTTCTTGGTATAAGTTTCACCAAATTTAAAAGTTTTCAAAAATTATTATGTACTACATAGTTTAATTATCCTATTGGTATGATATTACTTATGTTTTAAATATTTATTATATTAATTTGATATTATTTCCCATTATCAGCAAAAAAAGATAAGCATTGGAGATCAGATAAAAGCAACTTTGGACAATTAAAGCTGGTATTCAAAGAGCTGTTTTCCATGCACATTGAGCTTCCAGTGCAATTGCTGTTGGATACAACTTGGAAGAGTTTCACAATGTTGTGAGTGGAAACTGAAATCTTTTAATTGATCATGGAAAAAACCAGCAGTCCCTTGAGTGCCAGGCCAAATATTTTAATTTAAGAGAAACAGGTAGTGACATTATAGTTACAGGAAAAATAAATTATATAAATAAATATAGGAAAGTAATTTACTACTGCACAATACAACTAAAAGTTAGTTATTACAAGGATGGCTTCAAATACAAATTAAGGTACCTAAGGGTATAATGTAGAACAGGGTATCAAACTTTATTTCATTGACGGCTGCATCAGGGTTGAGTTTGACCTCAGGGACCAGGTGCACGTGGCCAGGGTGGGCATGGCCAGCTTGATGTCACTCGTGTCAGGGGTGCTTGTGGTGGCCTGAGCGCTCTGCCAGTGAAAACGGAGCTCGGGAGAGCCACATGCAGCCCTCCCGAGTTCTGTTTTTGCTGGCAGAGGCACCGCCTCTGTTTCACTGTTTCCAGGGAGGCCCCATGGGCCAGATCTAAGCACCCCGCAGGCCAGATCTGGCCCGTGGGCCTTGAGTTTGACACCCCTAATGTAGAAAGTACTATCTGAAGTAGATTTTTTTCATCAGTTATAGATGAATATAAAATACTTTAAAATAAATTGCTTGAATGCAAATATATGTATGTGTGTGCACGCACATAGATACACACATTTAATTTTAAGCTAAAACCATATGAACAAACCAGAAAACTTTTCAAAGAGAAAAATAAGACATCAGAACTACACTTAACACAAGTAATTAGAAGACTGGATATGAGTTTTAGCTGAAAACATAACACCAGTTATTATCCAATCTAATCTACAATAAAGTTTGAATTGTAACCAATACAGTCCCCTCCTGATAAAAGGCTAAAAAAAAGCCCTTTAAAATCACATGTTACATTTAAGAGCATGTTATGGATCTATTTATTAATTATACTCAGTTATGTTTAATCAATACTTATTTGATGTAAATGCAGTGTGTGTCCATATGCACATGTGCTACATAGTTTTGGATTTAATTATGAAGCTACTTTGTGGTATCTCAGTTCAGCCACTCCTTAGAACAGCTGTGTTTTTTTCCCCTGATGAACACATGCCTACTCTCTTAGGAAAAGACATGGCTACTTTAAAAAGTTGCAGACAGGTGCTATAATTGTGCCCCTGTGATCTGAAGATAAGATTATAAAAAGAAGACAATATTTATATTTAATTAAGAGTTTTAATTAAAATGCAAAAACATTCTTCCAATATTTATTTACTAGGGTGTTACGATTCTGAGTGCATCTAATTATATTTGAAGAGGGAAATGAACACCAATGACAAGTTGCTTTCTCCCCACACTCCCATATTTTCTCCAACTGTTGATTCAGAATATTGAGGGCATATTTGGGACACATTTTAAGGCAGCAGCCCCCAACCAGGGACCGGCACCAGGAACCGGTTCCGTGGAGAGAGTTTTTTCCGTGTACCGAAGAGGGCATGGTTTTGCATGCTGCTTGCATCTCACGGATGGGGCTTTGTTTGTTTGCACGGCCTGGTTCCTGGCACACCATGACCCAGTGCCGGTCCATGGACTGGGGGTTGGGTGTATGCCCTGTTTTAAGGCATACACAAAGGCATACATGTGTCTGGGTGCACTTCTGCATCCACATAGGCCCATGAAATTTGAAAGATAGTAAGAGAAATTCCCACATCATGAGTAAATGAGTCCTTTTTTTGCAAAACATAGTCAATAAATTAAAAAAATATTTATGAATAAGTAAATAATCTTATAGAGTCGAAACATCATGCAAAGTTAAAATCCATTCAATATATGGCTTGGAATAATATTAATAATAATAATATAATATAAACTATTATAATAGAAAGTATAGTTTGGACTACAATCAATAGTTTATGGTATTAAAATTTAACATGCTATGTAAATTAGATAAATCATAGCTAGAATTTTGGTCTGCCTACACAAGCCAGAAAGTACTGATCTACTAGCATCTACTTCAAGTAATGATGGCTCACCCTTCCTTATACAAAATCAAGACTAAGAAAGATAATAAATGATTTGGTGTAATGTCTAAATATGTTTTGCAGATTGTGGCTTGTGTTATTATGATTACATATGATGTGTAAATTGACAAACCAGCTACATTGTAGAAATTTTATGCATTTATATATATAAAAAGTACCATGCTTTACATTCTAAACTATACTTGGTAAAATATATTTGGTATGATGAATGGAGATATATTAGAACAGTGTTAGCAATATCTTATAAATTATGTGATCACCTAGAACAGCCTTCCAAAAGTGAGTCCCAAGGGCCACACATGTTAGCATATCTTGGGTGCTTTCCAGCTGTCCTCTTAAAATGGGTGCAATCAAAATATTGACTCCTTTTTTTTGTACTTTTTATGGTTTGGAGAGGGTTCAGGTGTAAATGGATGACAGATGCTCAAGGCACAATTTCACAAAGCTCTCCTCAGTTTTGGTGTGCAGCTAAGCAAACTGTGGAACAGTCCTCAAATCAAGGAAATGTTGACGTCTTTCACCTTGTACAATCCAGGTTGCTGAGAAGATGCCATCACACCCAAATTGTACTTTGAGTTAAAAAGAACTTAAGAAACTATATATGGATTTTATATCAGAGCATAGTTTAGAAATATATTGTATATGGAAGCTAAATGCTCATACTAAAATATGTTTTAATCCTATAGGCTTTCATTAGAATTTCTTGAATATGACATAAATTATTTTGAAGATCTGCATACTAACAGTTATCAGAGTATTTTTTTCTAATTTAATGTTATGCCAATGTACAAATATCACATATTAGTTAAAAATCTTATCATTAAAAATAAAAATTGACAATGGATTAGGGGAGGCTGTGTATATGAATCTTTTTAATAAACTACCATCATTCTATATAGGATTTCACAATAATAATAAAACTCAAAGCAGTAATTTTCTCTCTTTTTAGCTGTTTGATGGCTAAATATAAACTCATCCACTTTTTGAAAATAATTTCTAATATTGACTGTTGCTTCTATTCTAATGAAAAAAAGATTATTTACATACAGTCCCCTCAAACTCTTCTTAAATGTCCATTAAGGGAGCTAGAAAAATTTTTAACAGCATTATTCCTGGAATACAAGAAATATTATTTGAATTATTTTCTAAATTCAACCATACCATTTTAGGCTCAAAAGAAAGAAAAGCTTTTCCATTCTGATATTAAGATTTGTTGAATTTTAGTTGGGTGTTGAAAGAGGTGAAATTTAAAAATAGAGATCACTTTCCCAAAAAGCACAGTACGTTTGGCAGAATCCCATGGGAAATAAAAACAAGCCACATGTTTCCTAAAAGCATTTATTTTATAACTTCCATCAGAAAAGACCATGGAATGATTAACAACTGAAGAAAAATGAATTCTAATGAAAAATGATTCCTAGTGAATTTTACAGCACGGCAGCAGCTAGACCACAATGTACCATGGAATCTGAAAGACACAAAGAAATTAAAAGCTTTGAAAAGACATTCCATAGAAACCCTTATGCTTGGAAAATTTTAATAAATCCATTTTGTCAATTGACTTACTCCTTTTTTGTCAAGCAGTTCAAGAGTTTTTGCTCAGTAAAGTACCGCTACATACAGTAGCCATAGAACTGTGATCCTCTTGAGTGCCTATGATTCCATTGTTCATTTCCTGCAATGCTTTTTTCACCAGGACTGGAAAATCACCCTCAATTATTTTTCTGTAGTGAAGAAAGACAACTAAGTACTTTACGTATTGGGGTGAATGATATGTTATAAACATATGAATGTTTTATTTACATGTGGTATGCATTTACAACTGGTAAGAAATAGAGAATTATTTCTGAAAATGGCACTGGAGGTTGCTGTTTTAATGATACTTAGGACATGACGATTATTTTTTTGAGACAGAGCAAGGAATTCTCTCAAAAAGTATCTGAATAGATTTGAATGTCTTACTAACCAGGCAAATCAGAAAGAGAGCCTGGATGAGCATTTGGTTTAAGAGAGAGCTTTAACTTTAGACAATTATTTAATCTATGCTGGGTTTTCATGGTTTAATCTTTCTTTATTATTGTCAAGAGCAGCAAAAGCTGGAAATGTCACATGCCTCTCTAGGAAGCCCTGGTGATATAACATTTTATTTTGTTACATTATTTTTCTATATGTTAAAAAAAGAATAAAATAAATTCACTATATAACTAATAAATTCACTATTTACCTAATAAACCATAAAGAAAAAATAAAATAAAATAAAAATAAGGTGAGAAGATAGTAGCCTAACTGCATATCTACAAGAACATTAAATTAAATAAACAATATGATTTAATAAATAGTAAATAAATAATACAATTTTAATTAAAAGTTGATTTCATTTTGTTTCAACCATTGAACACTTACACAAATATTTTTCAGAAATTCCATATTAGACTTTTTAGCTTCAGAAATATTTATTGATATCTTCCATTAGACAATATTATGATGGCTTGAAGACTTCTGTCCAAAATATCTTCTAAAATTATCCATATATTTGAAGATGCCTGGTTTGTCTGTTTATATTATAGTTGTGCTGTTAACAGCTCTGTAGTCAGTTCCATAATGATGAAATAACAAGGGCTGTATTATACAGTTTGTTCAGGGCCTCTACACGGCCACATTTGAGCCTCAGTTTTATTAAAATGTATAGCAAGTATAGCATTTGTTTTCACAATTTTTTTTTTTTTTAAATTCAAACTTTTTCTTGAAGACAAAGAAATCAACATTGAAAATGGAACAGGCTATATAAACATTATTTCTTTTGGATGACACATAGCAATTTAAAAAAACTAAAAACAAAACCCCACACTCTGGATTGCTGCATCTTTGGTTGAATTAATATTTGTAATTTCAAGGGCAAGATCAACAAAAATAGAAACACTTTTAATGTGAAATAGCTAATAAATCCTACTTCAAGTCTACAAATGTGTATATATCACTTTAGAACTTCACAAAAACCAATAAATTAATGTCATGTACTTGTATCACACGTTATCATTTTGAGAGGACTTAAAATGATTTACAAACTCTGTTCAGTATAGAAGTAACATGGTATTTTAAATATTTAACTGAAGTCTTGAAGTATTATCAAATACAATAAATTACCTGTTACAATAAAGGCTGGTGCTGATGGAGTGACTTCAGAAAACAAAATATAAATAATTAAACTATTTAATTATGCAGAAACTAACAGTTCTTTGGCTAAAATCAGGGATCTATGGAAATAATGTGTGCTCTGATTTATTTTATGAATTAATATTTTTAAATCAGTCAGGTGGGCTATTTTATTTTACTGTTTTATGTTTTAAAAATAATATTAATTAATTATTAATATTTTTAAACAATCAACTCGCATTAATGTGACTATCAGTAAATAATTAAATTACTTAATTTGTTTGGAATTTGTTTGCAGTTTCACAAATATATAGTTTCACAAATATATAGTATACTCACTGCTACCCTTGTAAGAGTATTCACTCAGATATGAGCATAGAATTTCCCCATTCATTTCAATATAGTTACTTTATTCACACACGCACACTTTTATGCATGTCAGTTGGGTCTATGCACTAATTTTAACAGTTAGCACACTACATACATGTATACAAAACTTGCAATGGCATTAGTCATTTCTGAAGCAGGGCACAGTTGTTCACACATTATATACAGAAAACCATGCTATGTAATTTATTCTTGAATTACTGGAGATACACAACATACACAAATGTTTTATATCAATTATATCAAAATGTTTTCTTTTATATTTATGTTACATTGCTCCTTTTCCAGCATTTTAGCATGACCCTAGAGAATCTGACTTACTCATTTCACTTAGTTGTGGCTGATATAAAAGGTCACTTGCAGTACAGAAGTATTTGTGAGGTCAGGCTACCATGATGTATGAATCCTAAATTGTTTTTCTAAATATTGTTATGGTTATAATAATTAATCTTTTTAAATATAGTTATTATTCATAAGAAAACTATTTTTAGATAGCAAGTACTTATTTCCAACACTAATAGTCTATTTCTGAATTCATCAAAGGTATTAAAAAGAAAATATGGACGTTGCAGTTTGAGAAGTTATTACAGAACTTGTGTAAGGTGCAAAAAAAAGTTAAAAGGAATGGAAAACTGTGTGCTATATTTTAATATTTTATGGCTTTAATTTCCCAATAAAAATATTATTGACCGAACCATAGTCCTGATCTGATAGTTCTACTCTATGTAAGGAGCTGCAGTTCAAAGGCACAAAGTTCATTGAGTGAATCAATCCTCTCAGTATCATGGAAATCTCAGTGTGGAGAATAGATGCCAATAAAGCTATGCCTACTATTGAACTGAATGGAACAGTCTCTACATAAAGTACATGAAAAGCTTCTTTGATATATCATAGGACACACCTGTTTTTGAAATAGGGTTGCACAAAGAACAGTGAATTTATTAATTCTTAGTATGAGCAATTGATCTTTCAAAGCAGACATTCTAAGGTTAACCTTCATATACCTAGTGAATGCTACAGCATGTGAAATAAGTCTGAGCCTGAATGGCCAAACATTAACCTTGAATATCAATAGGGTCTATGTTTTATTCAAGAAAAGAAGAATAAGCAGGCACACATTATACATATTGTATAATTCAATTCCAGCACAGAGTCATAACTTCATAGGGGCTCTCAACATGTCAAGGGCTTTTATAGCTACACAAATATTTTTGGTAGACAAGTTGGAACACCACTATACTAAGGAAATACTGAATTTGGAACTTTTGGTTGAGGATCAACACAGAAAGTGAATGTACTAGTAAAATATTAAAGTAAGTAATGAAAGCAAAATTAAGAAAATCTTATTTCAGTCATTTCAATTACTGTTGTAAGACGTTAGTATTATAAACAAGTTTGTAATTTATATGCCACTGGTCTGTAATGTCTTTCATCTTTATGATACATAAAGGATTAGCAATGTGCTGTGAGATCACATATACCAAAATCAAGTACCCTGCCTTGAAGAAAACAGGTGACATAAAAAAGCTTGGGAAGAAATAGGATGCAACTAAACATATGCAAACTTTATGTGCATACATTTAACCTTAGTACAAAATGTCCATTAATCCCCATTAGTCCTTTCATCTAGTAATCAGTTATTGCAAGTTGCACAACAAACTTGTATGCTTTGCAGCAGAGGTGGGTCTCAAGGAGATAAAGGAGAAGAGAGTTGTGACCTTATGGATTAGTTAAAGGGACAGCATTCCATGCACACGGGACAGTGTGAAATATGCTACATTAAACCTGAAATTATGCAGAGCAGCAGTACTCCAGGTAAAGACTCAAAGGGTGTGTGTGAGGTGCCTATTTTTTTTTGAGACAGAGGCAGTGTGGTTCTGTGATTAATAACTGGCCATTAAGCAGGCAAGTTAATTAAGTGATGCAGGACTACACCAAACTCCTGTTACTTGCCACTGTTTCTCATAGGGCTGCTTCACACATGACATGCCAACAGGAAGGGAACCATAGTATAGGGGGGAAAAACCGATGGAGGCGATCATTTTGCCAGTGTCTGTTTTGACTCTGTTACACGCTTTCTGAAGTGCAGCAGGTTCCAAATACATGGAAGAGACAAACAGCACAATGTGTGTGTGCATATTTTTCTATGCAAGGAGGCTCCCATTTGTAAGAAGAATATTATGTATGAAACAGTCCTAATTAGTTGCCAGTTAGCACAGTAACCTTGTGGTAATGACTGGGGGACAACCAGAAACGGTCTCAAACATATAAAGGGAGTGAGAGTTGGGATGAAGGAGGCAAGGCAAAAGAAGAAAAAAAAATGGGATCATTTATGTCAAACAAGATTTCTCAAGGGATATAATTATTTTATACCTTTGCAATCCATTCTCTAAATGACTAAAACCATACCGATTTATTATTTTGTGATTGATAATTTGAACTACTACATACAATTGTGTATTCCACTTTGGTATAAGATGGTGCAGGAAAAAAAGGTAAAAAAATAAAGAGACAAAAATGCTTCCCCTTACCCTTCTTCTTCCGTACTGAAGCTTGGAAATAGAAAGGGAATGAAAAAATAAATCAAAATCTGAAAAGAATAGTCTTCTAATAAATGTTAAGGCTTAAGCACTAACATTGAGCATTAGGCACTCCTAGTACTGGATGAACTGTATTTAGTAGGCATTAAAAAGTAGCATATGTTGGCTATTTCTAAAACCAATATCTAATTTCAGAAGTTAAACAGCATAGATGGGATGTTTTGGGGGGGAAATTCAGTTTGAAAAAGACATTCTCAAAATACTTAGAATTTAGAGAAATTAACTGTAACCCTCTGATTATCAATTCTTAATTACTAGAGGGTGCCTAATAGCAATAGTACTTAGACTTATATACCACTTTACAGTGCTTTACAGCCTTCTCCAAGTGGTTTACAGAGTCAGCAGCATATTGCCCCCAACAATTTTGGGTCCTCATTTTACCAACCTCGGAAGGATGGAAGGCTGAGTCAACCTTGAGCCTGGTGAGATTTGAACTGCCAAATTGCAGGCGGCCAGCAGTCAGCAGAAGTAACCTGCAGTACTGCACTCTAACCACTGCACCAACATGGCTCATGATAGTCAATGAGAATGCAAAGACTTAATAGAATAAGAGGCTTCCATATAATCAGGCTAAGAGTTCTTTAAATCTGTAGATTCCAGCATTGGGATGCCACACAACAACTGAAGGCAGATACTGGTATCTACTCTAAAAAACTAGCAACATGGCTGATTAATGTTAGCACATATTCATTGTTTCACACAGAATTACCTGAAGTCCTTTAATTAATATCTACAAAGTTATTTGTCCTGTTTAAAAGTATTCAGCACAGACTTTATTTTCCAGGTCAGCGAATATCTCCCAAAGATAGACAGCAAAAATTAAATATTTCTAATATATAAAATGTCAAAGTAAGGGATTATCTGAAAGTCAATGGGTTAAGTGTTTTAGGGGCAATAAATAAATAGAAAATAAATCCAACCACCACAATGCTTCTAGAGTTGTCTGCTGCCTGAAAGCTATAGATATTTTCTATTATTTACACAAGAATAAATTGCTCATCAAATTCGTGGGATATTTGAACCAGTTTTAGGTGAAATAAAAAGTGAAGGGGCGTTGAAAATAATGTTTTAAAAGCAGCATAACCAATGTACATTGGAAATAACATATAATTAGCTTTGCACCTAATCTAATTTTTAGCATTTCCAAAAGGTAGAAAATGACCAATCTGTGCAGATAATTCATGGACAACAGACAGATATTCTAAGTTGGAAAAAGGTAAGTTATTTTCTTAAGCATTTTCTTTTTTAAAATAGTAAGATATAAAATATATATTTACAATAGTTTACTTTAAAAAGCATACTATTTTGATTAAATGATCTTTATTAATTACATTATGGGTGTAGCTATGCTAATTGAAGAAAATATAAAGAATCTAAAAGAAAAAAAAGACCAGTCTCTCCGATAAAAGAGCATCAAAGACTTTTTTCTCCAATTACAATCATCTTATTCTCAGTTAATTATTAAGTAGCATTTATTATGTAATAATAATTATTATTACTATTCTGTAATGAACTTGGCAACTTTGCATATCATAGCTCTCTGCCAGTTAGCATGCATTTCACTGTGCTTTAACATATTCCATTAATTGATATACAAACAGATACACTTTTAAAGCACCAACGTCCTGAAGGCTTCTTAGAAAATGTATAGGCCAGAACCAACTACATGAAACTTATGCAAGATCAACTCTACAACTAATAGTGCTGTGCTTTAATGGAAATTAGGAAACATTTCAATTTCCTGTGCTACGCAAGGCAAAGGCCTCTTAAGAACAGGAGGTGATCTACTAAACAGCACCTATTGCTTCTATAGCATGTATTTATTAAACACACACATATATCCACACGTTTTCTCAGAACAATACTCGATTTGCTTCAGTGATACATACAAACTAGAAAGTAAGTGTACACAGGATTGCACGTTGCATGTATATATTCAAATTCTTTACTACAGATAAGCAACCCAGACTACATTTTAGTGCTACCAGATCTGGGTTGCAAAAATGTACACAAACATTAAGTGGCAGCAAAGAGATACAGAAACATCTAACTCATTATTGCCATCTACTGGTCATTCTACTTTTAAAAATATCTGGTAGTTCTAATGTATTTAGCACTATTGGCAGACATACACAGACAGTTGTGTATTCCTCTACAGCTTGATAAGAAGTACCTAAATTCAATAAAGTGCCTAAATATCAATAAAACTTTCTCACTTGAAATTAGTTGAATTTGAAGTGGATAGGTAGTTTTAATGATACGTGGGAAAGAACTTGGGAGATGGGACAAAGAAAAGTTGCCTAGAGATGGCCAAATAAGAGACAGCATAGCCTGCAGTTGGAGAGTGGGTAGGGCAAGAGGTTTAGAAGGTACCCTCCCTATTTCTTGGGCTATAAAGAGAGGGGGAATTGGTGAGAGATTTGTATTTTAAGACTTGCAAGAGTCTGTTAATGTAGTTTTACAGGAAAGTAGAGTTAGCTTATCTGCTCATGTTTCCTGTTTGGCCTACCTAGTAAGGTTGACAGTAGCTTTATTCACACCAAACCTGTGTACTTCTGTTGAATGTTCAATAAATCAAAACTAGATTTATGAAGCTATAAGACAAGATTTTATCACACTGAAGCATATTTTTGTATATAAAATCATATTACTAAAGAAGAAAGACTGTTCTTTTATATTACAGTGATTATTTTTATATTGTTTTTAATCTTTAAAAAAGTATTCTATGCTAAACTTTTCAAAAATAATATAAAAGAATTTTTTTTTAAAGTCTAAGAGTTTTAGTTGACTTTATTTAGGAAAAATAAGCTGATTTGAATAAGACTGATCCACTTTAATTAGTAATATGTGCAGTGATTATAATTACCTTTATAAATCTTCACATCCAACAGTACTTAGGAAGTCTTTGAAAAACAATGATCTATTTTCCTTAATTCAGTTTGCATTTTTATACTAAACTCATTTTATCCTCCCAGAAAACCTCAAAATACTATAGACAGATCATCCACAAAATGATCCCTATTGAAGAATTTTGAAGGTTTCAATGTACAGCAAAACAGGGATGGGATTGCTATAGGTAGAGATTGTACAAATCTGATGGGAAACAATGTATGAAGAAAGTATAGGGATGGCCATCGGCATTCACAGAGGGTACAAATAAGCAAGCTGATAGGAGTTACATCACAGTTTAGTCTAGTGGTTAAGGCATCAGGCAACAAAGTGGGAGACTGTGAGTTCTAATCCTCCCTTAGTAATGAAAGCCTACTGAGCGACTTCGGGCCAGTCTCAGCCCAATTCACCTCACAGGGTTGTTGTGGGGAAAATAGGAGGAGGAAGGTGTGTTGGATATGTTTGCCACCTTGTAAAAATAATAAAAATGCTGGATGTAAATAAATAAAATAACTAAAATAAAATAATCTGTCCCCCAGCTCTTTGTATTCTCTTGCATGAGAATACAGAAGCAGGATATAGATCACAGCCCCATTTCAACTACTTGGCCTGTTTGCCTGTAAATGACTCTTGCCATGGCCCAAGGAAAACTGTTTCTGGACCTTAAAGTAGTTCATGAATATAATAATAAGATATTAAAGCAGCAGTGCAAGAAGTGAATTTCACTTAGCACTACACACTGATTTCTATAATTTCTATATACAGGTCAATGAATAGATGCTACTCACTGCTCATATAAAAATTATGATTAACTTAGATTAGGTCGTATCCAAACTCTGTAAGTTGGGGGCAAATTTTATAAAACCATCATTTCTATTTTCCTATGAAACTTCTGCTCTGGAGACTTGGGGAATTCTTTTAGAAAAGTGTAGGAGCTGAGGGATGCAGGTAGACAATAGGCCATTGCCTCTTCTTTCCCTAGCAAAGATCCTTAATCTATTCTCTAAAGAGTCATCTTGTTTATGGAAGCCTAGGTTTGTCATAACAAAAAGATGCAAAAAAAATTCCATGAGATGACAGGAAGATTTTTTTCAATAATATAAAGCAGCTCAGTCAAAACGTCTAAGATACTTATCTGGCTTATTAAAAAAGTCTAAAAATCTTTCATAATGGATAAAAAGAGGGTATGCTGTGTTACTATCTTGAGAAAGATAATGAAGCAATATTCCCAATAATCAGGAAATTTGATATTGACAAAATTAAAACACATCAACACTAGCATGAAAATAAGAGATCCCCTTATTTTCCCTAAATAGGTTAGAAAATCCAGTCCCAAAAAGAAATTAAGAACAAATAATAATAAAACAATTCTTGCCTTTTGTAACGTAAGAATGGCACTTCTGTGAAGAAAATTTTAATAAATTCTATAGTGAAGAAAATAAATCCATAGAAAATGTTGTATATCTAATAGTAAGTTTTGTATTTGACAAATATATGAAATATTTTCTGTTTTTAGTTTTGTTTAAATATAATTAATTACAAAAAGCTTAGGTATTTTTAATAGACAAATATAATTAATAATTATATTGTGATGGTTAAAAACTGCACCTATTTTATTTATGTATGTTTATATTAAAAGATTGTGTTATTTTTTCCAAGTATTTGGTTAGTAAGAGAGATCAAGATTCTTTTAAAATATGAGTTGAGCAGCATATTAATTTAATAAATAACATAAATAAGATTATGAAGTTATTAGGAATCAACCAATTACTCAATATTGTATTTCATAAGATAATTAAACCAATTATCATGCAATTATTAAAAACTGGGGGGGAAACTTCAAAAAAACTTTTTCTTGCTAATACAAATTCCTCAAAACTTTAGTAATAAATAAGCAATTATGATTGGTTCAGATCCAAAAAAATAATGATAGCAGGTGTGCAGTTGCTGCATTTCTGGAAGGATCCTTTCCTTTGCCTTATGGATATTCTTTGTCAGTTATTAAATGATCAGCAGAGGGAAAAGGCTACAAAAAAAAAACCCATAAAGCACTTTTCCTTTTTCTATCTTACAAGCAAATGTGTCTGTCAGAGATGATAACTTTGATAATCGCTTGTTAAATTTGTGCAAAAGCTTCAAATTGGCTTTGAACTGCTGATAGAGGGGATCTGAGAGCAGAAATCTGTTTTTATCCACTAATTGCATTTGGGGATCAAAGCAAAGAACCCCAATGGGAGCTACAGGTACATAGGGGTTTTTTGTCAGCTTTTTAAAAACAAGGACTAACAGCTTACCTTTATCCACTAATGAGAGGCCACAGAAATTTAAAATAAAACAATATTAGATAAACTGATAGATCAAAAATACAATAAAATAAGCTACAGTTTTAATTTAATGTTTAAATTGATGATGCATATAAATGATAAATACATTCACTTGCAGAGCAAGAAACAAGGTAGGATTATTCATGCTCATCATGCAAACATGGAGCCTCCAGAAATGCAACATTCGTTTGTAATTATTGCAATCCAATGTTCAGTACAAGGTGCAGTTCACTTTCAAACAGTATAACAATTGGCTTTACATCTCCATCATTGCAGCATGCTCTTTAAAAACACTTTCTTACCAAGCTCTTCAAGCTCTGAGGTCATTGACTTAGACCGCAAGGTCAGTGCAGTGGTTGGAGCCCGTTTTGGAGGTGGTGGGGCTTTGCATTAAACAGAAGGATATAGATAATAAGTAAAAATACTTCAGAATACATTATTCAATTCAAAATTATATTGCTATTTAAAAGAAAATTAAACTGCTTGCCTCAATACCCAAAAGATAAAGTTGCCTGATCTATAGCAACACTTATGAGCTACATACAGAAATGTTCACAGATAAGAAATACAACACATGGATACTAATTTAGCTCAATGAAAGCTTGCAGTAGACATCTTAGACACAACAGTGTTCGAAACAAGAACATTACTTTCTGGCTATACAAAAACTGTATGGTACTTGATTTTTTAAACAATACATTTGCTATGCTGAACTCACAGTTTTACATATTCTAGAATCATGAGATAAAAATGGATAAATGAATCATCATAAGCATAGCATGCTGATGCCAAAATTGGGTTATCACAAAAAGGCTTTGCTATGTTATTGAAGCTCACATATATAAAACTGGCAATCGTATGGAAAATAAGGAGATTTATGAATTGTGTACTTTCATTCCTACATTTAATCCTGCTCCTAGGAGTAGAAAGTGAACAACAATTCTGATCAGGTATATTTGTAACATAAATACAGATCAATAAATTACAAACTGCATGGAAAAGGTAAAGAACAAATAAAAGCCACTAACCAACATTCAATTGCCAAAAATGCATGGTAGTTGGCTGCAGGATTTCCTTACACAAATTATTGTCACCACTAACTCTGAGAATTGAAAGTGGAAAAGTCTTAGAAAAGCAGGAAAAGTGCCAACAGCTTGGCAAAAAATAATAGAAATTAATATGGAGATTCTGTTATTTAATATTGCCATCTCCATACTCAATCAATAAACAATATTGAAAGATAGCACGACATAAGAACCCCAGCTTTATTCTAGCATGAATACATGTCATTTCCAGCTCATTGTTCATATTATTTTATATTATGATTATCTCTACTACTCCTCCAAAGATATCATACTTTCATTAAATAGAAACTCCCGATAATCAATTTTTGGTTTATTATCAAGATTAGTTATTCTTTTATAAATGTACGTGCATGATTTCAAACATGTTGACTGATTGGCAACATACAACCGTAAAAGCAAATGCCATATAAAGATGCATGTGTATTTCATGTGTATGTGTAATGAGACAGTTGCAAGTTAGATGTATTAATAAGAAAGAATACATCAAAAAATACATCGTGCCTTTATTCATCTTAATTATTTAAATATGGTTATTGTTGATTAAAAATCTGAATATATAAAAATAAAAAGCATATTTCTTGATTGAATCTATCAATCACACATTTTCTAGGTCAAAGACATCTTGAAGGATTGTGATTTATTATTTATAACTAGCTAACAATTATCCCTCTTTCATGATACCCAGAAAATCTGCTACCACATTTTGCCAATCAGTAGGAATGGCCATTAATGTAGAGAACTATGTATATGAAAATGTATTAGCACATGCTTTTGACAGATTACAACAAAACCTAATTGGATTCAGACATAAATGTATAAACTCTCTTTTATCTCTCAGAAAGATACTTAGGAGTGCTGGAATTACTTCCTTGTGGAGCAATTTCATATCCATCCTGGCAACGTGTATAAATTGTTTCATTCATACAGAATGTAATAGCACATTGCAGGAGGATAGTAATCAATTATGAAATTAGTCTCCATTCAATTATCTCACATACACATACAGAGGCCTTCAGGAGCAATGATAGCACCAGAAGTCCCAGTTGTCCACACCATTGAAAATCTATCTTAAAAGAACCCTTGCATTCTTGAATGTGGACATTCACCTTCTCCTTTAATTACCTGAATGTCAGAAAATGGAATGGTATACAGATTCTTTTATGAAGAAGCATCTGAAACAATTAAAATAATGAAAAGACGGTACCTTTCTTTCTGGCTGTGTCGTCTGGATCTAGATTTCTGGTTACAGTGACAACTTTAAGAACTAAGTGATTGCCTCCTTGTCGGATCATGTTCACCACCTGCCTGTGGCCAACCTTGACTACATTTTCATTATTAACCTGTAGAGAAAAAAGAATGGGATGGAATTAAAGTAAACAAAGTAATTCATATTAAATTCATAAGGAAAAAGACTGTTTTCATTTTTGTGAATTCTCATATAAATTAATTTAATCCTGGATTAATGTGAGAATCAAAACTTGTCATCTGACTTGACAAATTCTCCTATGAAATTACTGTTTCAAAATTATTCTGAGGAGGAAGATATGTTAAAATACATCTGTGAGGAATACACTGAATTGAAGAAGTATTGGACAGGAGAAAACCACACATAAATGTCTCATCTAAAACAACTTTTTATTTTTAAAAATTATATTAGTGCTCTCTGTTAATCCCAATTAATTTAGAGAGAGTAGGAAGCAAATTTTTAAATTATAAACAGATTTCACTCATAAGCAAAAGCTGTCTAAAAAGCACAGATGTGAAAGTTTTGCTTAGCCACGTGACTCAATCAATAGGAATAAACAAATGTGACTTAGGTGGAAAAGCTGAGTATTTCGTAACTTCTTGGAATTATATGAAGGTAAAAAGTATAAATTATCAAATAGATAAACTGTTGTTAGTGATTCACATTTGCTCTCCAAGCCATCTTTCTGGGTTACTTAGGTTTGACATCTAAATAAGTGGCTAAAGCAAAAACCCAAAATATTTTTTAAAAAAGTTCTTTTCTGACACATTACAAAATGCAGTTTCTTACAACCTTAGAAGGCATTTATGAATTACTCACAAAGCTTCTAAGGGACAAAGCCAATCTTGAAGTGTCTCTGTGTTAAGCAATGAAGTGTTCTACATAAAGGGAAATGGTATAATAGAGAGATGGATATAGAGGCCAATGGTGGGATTCAATTTTTTTTACTACCGGTTCTGTGGGCGTGGCTTGGTGGGCGTGGCTTGGTCATGTGGCTTGGTGGGCGTGGCCAGGGATGGGTTTCAACTTT